>JAKSZP010012053.1:0-132648 GCA_022478985.1 Massospora cicadina
TTTTCAAGATTGTCAAGGACAAAAAATATATTTTCCCAAGACCATCATCCTGAACAGACCTAATAATAGCAGCGCATAAGGCCATAGAGCATGGCAGATATAAGAAGACAAAAGAACATTTAAAGCAATTCTACTACTGGGAGTCAATGCATTTCAACATCTAAGAAACGCTGGAATGCTGTGCAGAGTGCCAAGGTGAAAAACAATTCCAAAAAAGCACACCTTACCATCTTGTTCAGCCCAACTTTTCCTGGCATGCTGATCTATCGACATTGTTGGCCCACTTCCAACAAGCAATATGAGGGCCAAGTACATAATTGTAGCTATCGACCACTTGACCAAATGGGTCAAGGCAAAAGCCATTTAGGAAGCTGGAGCAGCAACCACCGCCAAGTTTGTACTTGAAAACATCATACACAAACATGGTTGCCCACAGGTTATTCTGACCAATAATGGAGCCAACTTTACCGCCAATGTCCTTGCCAAGCTCAACTAACTAATGGGAATATGAGGTGTGCTTTCTGCTCCCTATCATCACAAAACTAATGGGACTGTTGAGCGCGCAAACAGGATGTTGGTGAACATTATCCAGAAATTAACCTCAGCAAAACCATCTGAAACAGAGTACTTATCTAAGTTCAGAAGTCTTCACATACAAAATTTCCTATCATTCATCAACCAAGATGTTTTTGTTTCAAGTATTATATGGTAGACACCTGGCCCTACCAACGCTGCTATATTTGGCCTAGAGGATACCAACAAAAACACTTACCCTCAGTACGTTGAGAAGCTTGCAGATGCCTTAATCAAACTACAAGCTCAAGCCTTTGACAACAGTTTTGCCAAGAAAAAGGCCTGACATCAAAAGGAATTAGAGAATTGCTATACACTGGCCAAATTCAAGGTTAATGATGAAGTGTTATTTTGTAACACCCACAGATTGGGCAATTAAAAAAATTAAAATTGCATCTGGGTCAGGCCATTCAAAGTGATTGAGAAAATGTCTAAGTTCATATACACAACTAAGAATATTATGACTGGCCATATATACAACTGAGTCCATGAAAAAGTTCTAAAAAGGTTTAATAAGTGGGCCAGTAAAGAAAAGAATAAGTTGAAAAAAACACGAGAACAAAAAAAAGCCAAAAAAAATATTTATATAATATTTTTTTTTAATTTATTATTAGTTTGCACTCGAGGTTGGGGAGAGGATCCAACTTCAGACTTGATGGGCATTCAGCCTATCATACTTCAGACTATCAGGTGTTTATGCTGTAGTTACCAAATAGAAAACCCAACTCCATGCTCACTGGGTGTTCATGCTGATAATAACAGACCAACATAGGCTAATTGGGAATCTTAGGGTTTATGTTTGAGTCAATAGGGGGGAATGTCAGATTCTGGTTATTGACTCAAGAATAAACCTTTTGACAACCATCAGATTGGGCTTATTACCCCTTCAACGCTTGAGCTAACACCTATATTCTCACCTCAAAGCCTATTGCAATCATGCAATTTGGGCCAAATATTTCAATGTTAAATCAATCAAATATTTATCAAAACGCTTGGGCTGAATAAGCTCACATATTATGGCCAATTTCCTATGTTTTAAATCTCAGCAATTGGTCCCAATTATTGGGAACACAATCAACTTAATCATATACAAAATTATTCAGGGATGACCCAAAGTTAACGTTTAAAAGTCCCACGTACAGCTAAAAAATGAACAACGTAATCAATTTTCTGCCCTAGGGCGAAATTTATGTGTTGACCCACATAATTGGCACAATAGCAATTTCATGGACCGCCTGAAAGGGGTTACCTAGTGCTATCAAGGGAGAGGCCTGCTGACATCCCAATTAGGGGTGCATCATTTACTTAAATTGATGCCAAAATTTCACAGAAGTTGTATTTTGCTAGCAGTATGACAAAACTCAAATCAAGAAAATCCTAGGTCAATTTTTCATGCTTTTAACGCAATTTTTGTAAATCGAAATCCATTTCAATTTTTGAGTGTATTTTGCCACCAATAAACCTAAAAAAGGTTTCAGTCATATTAGTTCAAGGGCCAAACTGAGGTGGTAAAATATCTGTTGAAATTTTGTGCTGGAATGTGGCCAGGAGGTGCCCTAGAGGTATAAATACCGGCGCCTGGCCTAATAACCATTATCTAATAAATATCTTATAATAAAAGTTAAATTTATTTCATTTTTTACTTGTTTTCTCATTGAATCCTTTCTTTGGAGAAAGTGTCAATAAGCTGGATGCACCTAATCCACAGCTTGTATATCTACCTGCCTCAGAAGAAGTTCCTGAAAATGAAGAGAAAATATGCCCAAAATCGGCTGGAAAGTTAAGGTGAATTTAGTAGGCCTAGTGAGTTTTTGAACGGTCCAAATAGTGTAAGCTAAAGCACTATTGAGGGTCAATCATTAAAACTTTGGCCTGAATAGACGTGCAGGATAATAACACACTAGTGAGAAATCTTCATATTTTCACAGTTGGCCCACAAAATAAACTGGTCTATATTAAGAACATGAAGCAATCGCTCCAGTGACAACACTTTATTTAATATAATTTATAGAATGAACAGCCTCTATTGCTGACTCATCTTTTCCTTAGTATCCACTATATTTATTCTAATCAACCAACCCCCTTACTTTAATTCATGTACCACTCATATCTTCATTGTTTCTGGTCAGTTTTGACCCTTCAGCTTGTTACTCCCCATTCACTACTTTTTTTGGTTTTGGCTCTTTATTGAAGCTCCAGAAGAATTCCTCTTATTTGCCAAGGTCAACTCTATTGGCATATTTTTTTCACTAGTGGTGCCCAACCCAAAAGGGGGAGCCGCCACGCATCTTTATTTGCAAATGGGCCAAATAAAGGGATTATTAGAAATAAAAAATTCCTAATATGGCACCTCAGCTAATAACCTAGAAAGCCATATCAGAAGGTGAAAAAGCTTTGGTAAAATTGTTGTCCAGTGCCCACTTTAGCTGGCGGATCATGGTGGACAGCATTGTGGTGGGAGCATCAGTAACATTTGGCATAAGGAGGTATAGTTGTGGGTTTTCTTTATTTATGAGGCCAGTGGTATCCATCGCCTCAATATATTGAGCAAATTGAAACTCAGCGAAAGTGATGAGAGCCAGCACACAAGTGAAAGACTTAATGCGCTGGAAGGTTCTAGGATAATTGGGGTTAAAAAGAGAAGTTTTTGCCACATCAATGCAAGCGCCGCTCACACTGAAAGCAAGATCCTCTATTTCATATTTTGCATCTTCCTCAAAATTGTGGGGAAAATTGGGGATAGGAATACCCTCAACAAGGGGCTTCATCGCCCCATGAAATTGCTGGTGAAGTAGAGTATTGGCAGGGGCAGCTGCAGCCTCAACTGCTGATTTAGTTGATATTTTTATAATTTGGAAAACCATTTTGAGGCAAAAATGGTGGGGACGCAAATTGGGAAGGTCAAAAAAAACTCCTCCAAAGAAAAATCCGGTTTTACATGGTACAGCCATTCATCCTCATCAATCCATTTGAGAGCCCTGAATGGATTGGATTCAGCTAGCACTGGGCCAGCCACCAGAATTGTGGCAGTGGCAGGAGCTGATTGGCCATGTGCTGTCAGCCACAGAGCTCAGCTGAAACTGGTTCAGCCTTCAACTAAGAATTTTATAATCTGGTCAAATTGTGATTAAATTTTTTAAAATTTAAAAAATTTTATTGGCTGCCACTTTTGAAGCAGCGCCAAATTGCCCCAAGGTTGGGGGTGAAAGAAAAAAATCCTCATTTGAAAAATTGGGGAAAAATGGCTGAAGGTCCAACACCCCAAGGGATGAGTGGTGGAAGCAGAGGAAGCAGAAACTGTAGGGCACTTGAACTTTGAATAGTCAAGCTCAAAGCACAAGGGGCAAATGGCGCGGCCATTTTCAACATGCAACCAGAATGGGTGATAAGGTGTGGATCTGATCACAGTTCAGGGGGGGATTGCAAGATGGGTATTGTGATGAAATGGGTGGATTGTCACAAAGGTGCGAGGCCCTGCCAGACAATATGCCCCATTTGGAACCACAAACTGCAAATGTGGTATGCTCCATAACTGGATAAACCCTCCGTGAACTCATGGCAGAGGCTTTTGGGGGAGATATGGGAGGGCAACACAGCAAACTGAACCACCAAAGTGGCCTCATCTAGGAGATGGGCTCAAACGGTGGAATAAGAAATTTCTTTAAAAATGATTTGCAGCTTGGCAGTTGCTGCTGCATCAGCTTCCATATGGAAGCCAAGATCAAAGTACCCCTTTAAGGGGAATAAGTCAATAAACCTGGTGGGTTTAAAACTGCCATGGCCATCTCAATGATGGCTGTGCTTGTGTATAGGAAGAATGTTCCATATTTGACCTGGAGGCCAAAACGCAAATTGCTCCATGTGAGCAAAGGGCTCTGGAGCACCGCCTGGGAGCTTGTGAGGTGGAGGCCAAGTCCTTAGGGTGGACATAACGCCTGGTATCATTGGGAGGGCTAGCAGAGCCAGCCTGGGAACGCTTCAGTGGTGGCCAAAAGATGCCGGATGGTGGCGCACCACCACCACAAGCCAGGTCAGCAGGTATCAATTGTATTGACATTGGTAAGTTTTGGCTCAATTGAGCGGTCATTTTTTTGTATTTTTTGAAAAATCTGAATCTGTCTTCAATATAGTTATCAAAGCGAAAGAACAATTCAACTCACTTGGCATCAACTCATCTTGAATCAATCAATAATATTACTTGAAACATATCTTGATGGATATCTAATGATCTACCAGTAGTTATTTAGGCTTATTGGCCAGTCATATAAATTTCCCAACAGTTTCCCAGCAATCAGCTTCTTCAAGAGAGCAGCAAGAGTTCCATTCACTTGGTCAACCATCCCATTGGTCTCTGGATAGTAGGGCATCATCAGTACTCTCCAAATTCCCATTAGCTCGTTTAATTTCGGGATGATGTGGTTGGTAAAGTTGCTCCCATTGTCCGTTAAGGTAACTGAGGACAGCCATGCAATAAAGTAACTGCTCCATGATGAACATGGAAGTACTGCTGGCATCTACTTTAGTAATAGCCCACGATTCTACCCAACGAGCTAGGTGGTTGATTGCTACAATAGCGTAACAGCTTTTCTCAATACTCAGGGTTAATGGGCCTAAAACGTCAATTGATACAGTATGCCATTAGAACCTAGGCTCCACTAGCCAAAACATTGTAGCTTTCTTGAAGGGCTTGTGCGCATGATACATGGCGCAACAATTGAGGTGTTCAGCAATGTTAAAGTTAAGGGATAACCAGTAATACTCTCTTGAACCTGTTCCAGAGCCTTCCATAGGCCCTTATGACTGGTTACTTTATTAGCTGCGGTAATAATCACAGTGAGCATGGAGGTTCTTGGATAAAATATGAATTGTCCCCAAAAATTTTGAATTGCCATTTGATAACCCTCATACTCTCCTTTGCTTTGAAGAGCCTGCTGAATTTCATGTGGCTGGTCTCCAGTACCCCCGCTGAGCATCTTATCATACAAGGCATTAGCTTCATTCTGCAAGACCAAAACAGAGGTAAGCATGACAGCCCATCAGCATTTTGATGTGTTGTCCCTGCTGGGGTGTACAATTTTGTAATAATATACTTGCAACTAAAAGCTCATTGGGCCAACCTCTCATCAGGCTCTTTGAGGTTATGCAGCCATTGCAGCTAGGAGTTATTGGTCACCACGGTAAAGTGGACCCCATGAATATTTACCTGAAACTGCTTATAGGAGCATATTACCATAAGGCATTCACACTTGGTTACATTATAGTTGCACTCCTGCTTACTCAGAGTACAACTTTCATAAGCTACCAAGTGTTCATAGCTGAACTCTTCCTCTTGATTCAACATGGCACCAATCACCATCAAAGATGCATTGGTTTGAATAATGAAACGTTGATCAAAGTTCAGATACATCAAGATTGGTTCAGTCATCAGGTACATCTTAAGGTTTTCAAATGAGTCCTGAGCTTCCTTATTCTAATAACCCATTTTTAAATAAATTTAACAATTAAAAAAGTGGCTCAGCAATAAAAGTAATACTCCTGATGAAGTTTCAATAATAGTTGATCATCCCTAAAATATATGCATGTCACAAACACTCGTCAGTTGGGATATGTCCTTAATTACCTCAACCTTGAGTTTTTGAGGGCATAGTCCATTAGCATTGACCATGAACACCAGGTATTCAATTTCATTTTTTTAATAAAATGTCATTTTTATGGCTTAATTTTCAGATTGGCTGCAGCTAGTTTTTAGAATATCTGCTCTAAATACTCAAGGTGAACTGTGAAGATGCGGCTAAAGACATTTATTTCATCAAATAGATGAGATTACATGACAACTTCAAATTTTCTAACACAGTAATCATGGCAAGTTGAAATGTCATTAGCACATTACAAAGACCTTAGGGCATTTGCGTCAGCTTATATAGGCCACTGCCAGTAATAATAACGTATTTTTCTTGATCTTCCCTAAGAAGGTCAATTTGCCAATACCCATATATGAAATCCATAGCTGAAAAGAATTAAGCCCATCCTAAGTGATCAAGAGCATTGTCAATTTGTGGAAGCGGGTAGGAGTCTTTCTTCATTATTTTATTCTTTAATTGTAGTCTATAATGTTCTGGTTAATCCCATCCTTCTTTTTTACAATTGATATCAGACTGTCCCAAGGGCTTGAGGATGGGACCAGCAACCCATGGCAAGTAGCTTAGCAACTTCATTAGAAACTATCGCCTCACTTTCTTGTAAATGACAAATAGATCACATCTGAATTGGCGGTTGATCCCCAAAGTCAATCTTGTAAACTATTTTTTGCGCACCCCAAATCATAGTCATTTTGTGTGTATAATATAGAATACCATTAAAATAGTTTAAGGACGTGATCCTTTTGTTCTTCTGAGATCCCTGTCAGTTTATCCCAATTAGATAAAGCAAGGATTGCCAGTGATTCATGTTCATCAGATAACCCTATATCATTCAGCTTCCATAGTTGTAAAAAGACAAAAGTTTAGAGGTAGGGACTAAAAGAACAAAGGCCATTACTTGGTTTTTTTTTCTGCATTGGCCTATTCAGGAGGTTGGCTACCAGTACCTTGATTTCGCCATGTCTAGGGACTAAAATTCCAGGTTCTATGTAGGGCTCAATACAACCTTTTTCCCAGGGTACATGAATTTCACCATACATGTAGTCAGAGATATCAAAGGTAAGCTCAGTCCTGATGATGCACTGTTCCTTGGACTTCACAACCGTCTGAAATTGTGCCCTTAAAAGAAATCCCCTGACTTTTTTCAACTTGATCTGGTGGCAGCCATGAACTTTTGCCAACCTGTCAAAACTTTACAGGAACAATCCCATCCATGTATATCAAACTAGTATAGTCATTCTTCTTGGTCAGAGATGGTTCCCCTTTTCAATGGTAGAACAATGGCAATGTTTTCCCAAAATTTCGAGAATATTGGCTTGGAAATCACACTGGACATTATGCTGTTGCATGAAATTGGTGTGATCAATATTCTACAATTCTGGTTGGGCAGAACTATAGTGGGGCAATTACAAGAAGGGATCTTAATTGTAAAGGCAAGGCGCTATAGGCACCTCAAGAAGTAGTGGTATGTAGGCCCATTGTACCATAGACCTTATTATGATCTACGTTGGGGGCAAGCTTTAACCTCTTCACAAATTTTTTAGAAATAATATTATACAGAGCTTACTATCAATGATGGCTCAAACTCTTACCCAATTCACCCAAATATCAGTAAAAGTGCAAATAGAATAGGAAGCATATTGGTTACTCAATAAATGGTGGCATCATTTGCCAAATCAAAAGGTTGCAAAAATGTTTGGCTACCTCAGGGAATTGTTCCTTTATGGTAGCCATGGGTTTTAAAACATTAAAATGTTCAACAGACTATCAATTTCCATCTATGTTGTCAGGACATGTAGCATATTCAGATAGGGACGTGCTACTTTTTTGATCATTTTTTGGTCCAGGGGCCCTCTCTTTTAAGCGTGTAGCTGCAAAACCATGGTTAGGAGTAACTTGAACAAAGGTGGAGGTAGACTGTTCCAAATCTACTCCGCCCAATATTTTTCCATGAAGGATAGTTGTTTATTAGTGAGTCAACCACATTAATTTTATTTGGGTTTTGTATGACAGAACTTCAAGATATGGCCATATTTTCTGCACTTGTAGCAGATGACCTGGTTCCACATATTGCTTTTTCAGAGTTTTTAACAAACTTACTCAACCCTCAGGATTTGCCCCATATCTTCTTTATTAGGGAATTTCCCCTCATAACCTATAGGAGCAGGATTGTTGTTTCAAAATCTCTTGTTGGTGGCATCAAAGGTGGCCACACAAATGCACAAGAATCTGACCATTAGAGCTGTTTTTATATCTACAGTCAGCGCAGGGATCATTACCTAATTAAACTCTTTGTGTTCTCACAGCACTGACTTCATGGCAGTTTGGGTGTCAATATCAGTTAACGCTCCTGCACCTTTAAGGATCTGTGCTTCCTAGTAGAAGTGACTGGTGAAGGATTTGATAGACTTATATCTTTGGAACTGAATGCCAAGGAACTCATGCTTATGGTTGTCAAGGTGATCCATACTACTGAACTCCTTTATAATTGCCACCTTTGCTTCTGCATAAGACCATTTGCTGGCAGTTAGATGGGTCAGAATGATATTCTGGCTGGCAGTGTCAAGACAGTTTATAGCTGTGACCACCTTCTGGTAATCTGTACACCCAACCATGGCCATCTCAAACAGCTTGAAGAATACCATGATATTGTTCCATTAAAACTCTAGAAGTCTGAGTCATCCAATACTCCAAGGTCACAGGGGGTTGCCGCCAACTTTTGACAACTATCTGACAGTTTTCACAGAAGAGGAAGAGCACTATACAGGGTAAGCCACTAGGGGTTTTCTTCACCTTTTGTTATGTACCTTAACTAGATGCAGTGGAACTTTCATCCCTGGATGAGAAGCTTTTCTTAATCAAAATGGATCCACATTTGGAATACTCTGGATGTGGCCAAAGTTTTCTTTTAACATGGATAACATAATCAGTAATGGTTTTCCCATTTTTTGCAGCCAGACTTCCATGCCTTTAATTTTAGGTACTTTCTAAAAAGTTTCTCCAAGTCCTCGGCCAGCTGTCATATTTGGTTGGTATTATTGTCCACGGTTTTTACTAAAAGTATGGCTTGATACTGTGCCTTAATCATGTCTGAGCCCTGCTTCATCATAATCCTCTTGATTGTGGCAACTTGTCCCATTAATTTTTCTCCTTGTTTTTGAGATATAAAATCTAATTCTGTAACTTCAAGCCCTGACAACTCAATCCAGATTTCCTTAATCTCAGCTTGGTTGTGAGTATTCATGTTGCTAACTACATGTATAACATTTTAACTTCTTCCTTAATACCTTTATGCTGCTTTGTAAGATAGCAGATAGACTCTGGCATCTTCACAGCCAATTCCATTCCCGCATATTTTAGGTTTACAGTTTTTTATGTTTGCCATGCTTTAACCTCAACTTGGCCACTCCCTTTGTCACTCACTGGTGGTCTTCTCATTTCTTTTTAACTCAATAACTTTATGGACAACGTCAGTCCAGAAACACCATGTAGTGGGCACCACTTGTTGAAAAGTGGTCCCTGCACAGGTTTGTAAGGTTATTCCTAACTTAATACAATTATCTATATGATAAAAGAGAAAACAAATCTGAGCTGATAATGGTTCAGTTGACACTCAATTGTTGTTCATTTATAATATCTAGGCACTTCCATCCAAAATTAACTAAAATCTCAATTACTATTAAAAGCTAGTATAACAAGAAAAAGATATTTTTGCTAGGGAGTTACTCCCATATATATATTGTTATGTACACATGACATCATAATGGGGATCAACCCCAAAAATAAGGCTGGGCGCTTGGAGGCCAAAAAGGTGAAGCTACAGGGCCTTCCAGACCTGAAGCACACCCTAGACCAGCGCTGGGTAAGGGGAAAATATGCCCAGGCTGGTCCTAGTGGGGTGCCAAGTGCCCAGCCCCTGATGGCAGCCCAAGCATTAAAACAAACTATATACCAAATAAAGGCGGATGGTTTGGTTTGGTTAGTCAAGGAACAGGGTTTCAAAACCCATTCCACCTATGAAATAACGCGCTTGGGTCAAATCCAACTTCAGTTGATCACTCAAGTGAAGTCAGTTTCAGCCTATTTTACTAACTCAGATGGCAGTCTTGCCTTATTGGTGAGTCGCTGCTTGGGCCCACTGCAACAAAACCCCATTTTCCCCATCCGAGCTTAAATATGTTTTCCCCAACCAACATTCCTTGTTTGTTGACTTCCCCAATAAACTTTACCCCGTTTTACGCTATTTTGAATTTTATAGGATGTTCTAAACACTCCTGTGCGTGAACCTCTTGAAGGAGGTCTCACGTTCTGTTACCCTTGCCATTGCAAGGACCTTGCAGCTCTCCCCTCATGCACCATTTGTTCGCCCAGGTTCCCTCCAACCTGGGTCGCTTATCCCTCTATTGATATGTGCAATGTGTCATTTTTACTGGTATTTTTCTTATAATATTCACAATTTTATGCTTAAGCGGTTATGGCTCCAGCACCCCCCTGCTGGGCTCTAATCACTCTGGCACTAATGGCTAGTTCTCTGGCGTTGGCCTGGTGCACTGCACACTGCCACGCTGGGAACAGGAGAGTTATAGACACTCTCCTTGCATTATTCAACCAACCCAATTTTCTTATGTGCATGAACTTATTCTGTGTGGAACTTTTCAAAGTGGAAACAGTGGCCGTCAGCTGTGGGCCCCAGTTGTCATTAGCCGCACCACTGTTTCCTCTTTTTCCCAAAGGTTGGAGCAACTCAGCATTATTCTGGTTGCCTCATAACTGGAAAGTATCCACCCTTCATGTTTATACCTGGTGATTTGGATGTTTCAATGTCCAAAAGTCATGATTCCCACAACTTTCCGCCGAATTTATTAAATTTCAATCTAATAAATGAATATTCAATTGCCAGCGCATTCAGAAAATGCCGGCGGAATCAGCGCAGATGGGCCTGGGGGTGTTGGCCTTGGATAGCATTGGGCATTCCATTGCGGCTCCAAGGATAGGGTCATTTGCATCTAAAAACGCGTTTTATAATGAAACCCTGGACTCTATCTTTGAACCGTTTATTTTTTCATATGGCCTGGATGAGGACCCTATTCCAGTGTATCAGACTACCCCTAAGAACCCACGGTTGACCTCTACCATGATCCAGAGTACCCAGGAGGTGGAGAAGGAACTTCATTTAAAATATGACAAAGTATATGCACCTGCAGAAGGCATGGTGGGGTATGTGGCCTCAGTATTAAGAGTGGCCAAATATCCCTCCCCCCTTTTGATTCCAAAACAGATTCTGTTGACATGCTTGAGCCAGAAGAATAATTTTTGGTGAAGTATTGTCATTATCTTTAATAAATAAAGACCATTCTGGGTATTTTCTATTGACTGCCACCCTCTCCTCTCCTCTCCTTTAGAGAAGCTCACCACTACTATTTTGGTGGATACTGGCGCGTCTGGAAACTATATGGACCGGTACTTAGCCGACTACCTTGGGCTGAGTTACTTGCCAGGTGATGTGATTAGAGGAGGGGCGTCCCAAGGTATTCCCACTCTGAAGATCATTGGGACAGTGGACTATCAGGTTGGCAAGTACCACTTGTCTGATCACTTTAGTGCGATCAAAAACCTCCTGTTCCCTATCATTTTGGGTGTGGAGTAGTGGCGGAAGTTTGACATCAGAACTAACCTGAAGGAGAATACCTTGTCCCTCACCATGAAGAATGGTTGCATATTTGTTGTGCCTTTTTCAGAAGAAAACGCCCAAGGCAAGTTGCCCCATTGGCCCCACCATATCCCTTGTCGCCTTGCCTCAATGCAGAAGCCCTCAGAGGAAATTTCTATACCTTCTTGCTTGGAGGGTTTGGAATCCTCTTTGATGCAGCATCTGCCAACGCACTCCCTGAGCACTCTGAGTTTAATTGTGACTTAAGCTCACGGTGGATCTGGTGCATATCCCTTCACCTATTTACCCTTTGACTGTCTGGGAGGAGGAGGCGTTGGATGTGTGGGTAAAAGAACAGTTAGCCAAGGGTGCAATTTTTAGCGTACCTCCCCTGTATGCTCCCCCCTACTCTTCGCAGAGAAGTTTGATGGTACCTTATGCCCGTGAATAGACTATGGTAACCTTAAAAACATTACTGTACCAGACCTCCATCCCATCCCTTTGGATTCTCAGATTGCACGCTATGTGGATAAGGCAAAGGTCTTCTCCAAGTTGGATTTCCTCAACGCGTTCAATCAAATTCGGATTAAAAAGGGACAAGAGTGGTTGACTACATTCTGCACCCAAAAAGGGATCTTCCAGTTTCGGGTCATGCCCTTTAGGATTAAGAATGCCCCTGCTATCTTTCAACGCCGCATTAATTCAGCGTTGGGGGACCTGTTAGGGGTATGCGCAGTCGCCTACATGGATGATATCCTGGTGTTTTCCCCTGATCAGGAGTCCCATACAGTTCACCTTCAGCAGGTGGTGGAGCAGTTAAAGGCAGCCAGCCTTACGTTGAAGATTTCAAAGTGAGAGTTCTTTAAGTCTCAGGTCACGTTTCTGGGCAACGTCATGTTCAACCAAGGACACATGATAACTTCAGACAAGGAGAAGGCGATTCATGAGTGGCCTACCCCCACCTCAGTTAAGGAATTAAGGAGCTTTTTGGGGACGTGCACGTTCCTCAAGGAGTTCACTCCCAATCTGTCTGAGGTGGTGGCTCCCCTATACAAGGATAGCGGTGCCAAGGTGCTTCAGTGGTCCCCCACTTTGGAGGATGCTTTCCAAGCAGTAAAGTGCACCCTGTTGTCCACGACTGTTCTTTGCCATGTCAACCCTTCAAAGTAGTTCATTGTTCTGACTGATGCCCCCAACTTCGCCATAGTGGCTGCCTTGTTACAAGTAGGTGAAGATGGGATAGAGCATCCGGTGGGATATTTTTCTAGGAAGATGTCTCTGCCTGAGTTGAACTACGCTGTTTACAATAAGGAGTTACTAGCAGTGGTGGAGGCGCTGACATATTGGCGTCACCACTTGCATGGCTCTACCCAACCATTCCACATATGTACATACCACTGTGCCTTGCTGTACTACCGCGAGCCTCATGTCCTAACCCCATGGCAGACCCCTTGGCATGAGACCCTTGCCCAATTTGCATTCACGTATGAGTTCACCAAAGGCAAGGATAATGGTTTGGTGGATGCTTTGAGCCGCAACCCTACTTTAGCCCCTGACCACAAGGAGGTAGAAGTGCACAACACTCAGGTGATGATCCCTCCAAGTAAAATTCTGCGCTACTTCTCTCCCCTGGCTAACGGGCCAGCTCTTGCACCTCTGGATAACGCAGAGGAATGTGGTATGTTCAGAAAGGTCGTCCTCTCTCAGCCACTGTCGGGAAAATATGCCATGGTACTTGCAAAGAGCGCTTCAAATCAAGAGGATCTATCCAGGGGCTATCACGTAAAGGATGAGATGGTGGTTCCAGGGACGCCTTTACCTGCTGACCACTGCGCCTGGACATCATTTGGGACCATTATGATGGAATCACCATTGGTCATCAATGGAAAGCAAAGACCTTGGATCTGATATGTCGCACATACAATTGGAAGGGCTTGCCAGCGCAGGTGGGCCAGTATTGTAAGAAGTGCCTGGTATACAACCAGATAAAACCCAAACGTCAACCTTTACCAGGGTTGTTGGTACCAGTTCAAAAAGCTTATGGCCCTGAACCTCCATCTCAGTTGATTTCATTGTGGAGTTACCAGTCTCAGATGGTTATGATGCCATCATGGTAGTGGTGGACCATTTCACAAAGTTTGCCCACTTTATTCCTTGCAGAACCACCATAACCGCAGCTGAGATGGCTAGGCTTTTCGTCATCCATGTGTTTGCGCTCCATGGGGTCCCCCAAGAAATTATCAGCAACTGGGGCCCACAGTTTACCTCCATGTTTTGGGAATAGTTGTGTAAAACTCTTCAGATTCGCCCTTGCTGTTCAACTGCCTATCATCCCCAATCAGATGGGCAGACTGAACAAGTGAACCAGTGCTTGGAAAAGTTTCTGCAGTGTTATACCGCTGCAGATCGTTCAGATTGGACTTCTCACCTTCCCATGGCCCAGTTTAGCTATAATAATACCTTGCACTCTTTGATCAGATGTTCCATGTTTTTCACCAGCCATGTCTTTAACCCCACTTTTAACATGGAGCCCAGCTGTGGGTCGAAGGTTGAAGAGGTGGTGGACTTTGCCAATACCATCAAGAAGGTCCACCAGGGGATTTCCACAAGCTTGGAGGCGGCTATACAGGTATATAAGGAGAATGCTGATGGGAAGCGCCGAGTGGGTCCTGCATACAAGGAAGGGGATCTCATGATGCTTGATGCTCATAATATCCCAATCACGCAGCCATGTAAGAAGTTGGGACCAAAGAGGATTGGCCCCTACTGCGTTGTTAGAAAGGTGGGTCATGCCTCATACCAGCTAGATCTCCCCCCTCATTCCAGATCTTCTCCATGTTTCATGAGAGTAAACTGACATTGTTTGAGGGCCCCCCACCAGAGATTCCTGAGGCCTATCTCGTGGACAGGGTGCCAGAGTGAGAGGTGGAAGAGATAGTTGCCTCACGCCGCGTTAAAAGAAGACTCAAATACCTGATGTTCTGGAAGGGCTTTGACGCTGCCAAAAACAGTTGGGTACCAGTGCGCGACTGTGTGCATGCCCAAGAACTATTTGATGCCTTCCACCAGCATTTTCCCCAGGCTGCTGGATCCCAACCCAAACCATCCATTGCTGCCATGAAGTTGGCCCCTGCCCACAAGAACTTTTCCCAAGCGCAAGCCCCTGGGGGGGGTTGACCCCCATCAGGAGGAGAGGGTAATGTCATGTACACATGACATCATAGTGGGGATCAACCCCAAAGAGAAGGCTGGGTGCTTGGAGGCCCAAAAGGTGAAGCTGCAGGCCCTTCCTGACCTGAGGCACACCCTAGACCAATGCTGGGTAAGGGCAAAATATGCCCAGGTTGGTCCTAGTGGGGTGCCAAGTGCCTAGCCCCTGACGGCAGCCCAAGCATTAAAACAAGCTATCTACCAAATAAAGGCGGATTGTTTGGTTTGGTTAGTCAAGGAACAGGGTTTCAAAACCCATTCCACCTATGAAATAACGCGCTCAGGTCAAAATCCAACTTCAGTTAATCACTTGAGTGAAGTCAGTTTCAGCCTATTCCACTAACTTGGATGGCAGTCTTGCCCTATTGGTAAGTTGCTGCTTGGGCCCACTGTGGCATAACTCCAATTTCCCTGTCTGAGCTTAAATACATTTTCTCTGACCAACATTATTTGTTGGTCAACTTCCCCAATAAAAATTTTACCCCGTTTTACGCTATTTTGAATTTTATAGGATGTTCCAAACGCTCCTGTGCACAAACCTCTTTAAGGAGGTCTCACATTCCATTACCCTTGCCATTGCAAGGACCTTGCAGCTCTCCCCTCATGCACCATTTGTTTGCCCAGGTTCCCTCCAACCTGGGTCACTTATCCCCTATCAATATGTGCACTGTGTCATTTTTACTGGTGTTTTTCTTATAATATTTGCAATTTTATGCCTAAGCGATTTTTACTCCAGCACCCTCTGCTGAGCTCTAATCACTCTAGAACTAACGGCTAGTTCCCTGGCGTTGGCCTGGTGCACTGCGCACTGCCACACTGGGAACAGGAGAGTTATAGACACTCTCCTTACATATATAGTGTTTTGGCATCTTAGTGCCCTTATACTATAATCATCAGCATTTGTTACCAGAGAATATCTTTGCCTTAGACCTGCAGTTTTGGCATACTATTTTTCAAAACTTGCTTCAACTCTACTTCCCAGGCTATGCAATCCTGCCTTTGGGTTGGTAAACTATTAGTTATCATCCTTGACAAATAAGGAAGTCTTAATCATCAAATTAATTTTATATATTAACTCAGAGCTCCCTCCCTTGGAATCCTACAACCATCAATACTAGTAAATGATATCAGTGATCATCCCCAACCAATTCACTGGTCTTAGAACACATTGGTAAAAGCATAATCTAGTTAACTTCCCAACACTTTGTAAGCTTCAAATGAAGGTCAAAAGTCAAATTAATGAGAAGGGAAGATTCTTTTTATGATAAAAAGTTACTAAAAAAAAAAAAAAAAGAAATGAAATGAAAAAGAGAACTTTTTGAAATGATAATTAAAAGATGGTTGAAAATGAAAACCATCCATGAGGTCTTCAGTGCTTATAATTTTTACAATACCAAAGGATTGAGTTCTTTAATGTAATCTAAGAAAATTATTCCATATAAAATGTCTATATCAATTTTACTTTGCTATAATATTTGGTCAAACAATTTTTTAGATTATAGTTATTACCCTTGTTCCTATATTCCCTTGCCATGTTGCCAGCTGAACTTCCCACCACAGGCGCTGTTACCATCCATATCTTATCTATTATTTAATGAGATTTTGTATAGACTTGAGGTGTATTTTAGGTTCTTTTTATATCTTTTCTTACCATTTTTGGGGTAAGCTATACCAAGTAAAATAGAATTTATTTGTGACAATGAAGGAGCAACAAGAGAGACCATCTAGTACTAAAAAAAAAAGGAGCAACAAGAGATATTTTTCTATTATATATGGGAAAATTTAACAGGAAGGTTAACAGAGGTTTTTGTTTAGAAGACTATTATTGATCCTTAACAGCTATCAAGATGATTTCCAATATGTCACTTAACAAGAAAGCTTTTATTCATAATAGTAGATTTAAAAATATTACTATTGAGTTAAAACTTGAAATAGTATAATTTAATATTTAAAAACTTTGTTTTACTGTTACTTCCTTCAGTTACCCATGTTTATTTATAATCTTATTGCATTTATGATAAATTTAATTTAATTAGTCAAGTATTTAAAATATTTCAATTGGTTGAGTCATGAGCATCTAATGTAAAAATAAAACTATTATAAAATATAGGTGCTACATGATACATCACAATTTCAGAGTTCAATAACTCCAAAATATATTAATCAGATATATTATATTAACTTAATTAGTCAAATCAAGTTTATTAATTAATATTAATTTCCTAATTTATAACACTTTTTAATTTATTTTTTGGATAATCTAACTTGTCTGATAATGATATCCAAATTTATAAATTAACTAAAGTCTGATAATTGAAATAATGTGTACTCAATCAAGATAGATTGAGAGATTGTCAGGATTATAATCCTGAGAAGCTTACTTAATTGTAGATATGTAAAGCTTTATAATAATGAAACTATTGGTACTAAGGGTTTAAAGGTCTAGTCCTAGGACTCAGGGAGAGTGCTCAACAGTGCTCCAAGAGCTACACCTATCAGAGCTCTCAAATTTACTTATCTAAAAGCCTAATTCTTTATTTCATACAAGGAAGTCTCTTACTATCAATATCTAAATTATTCGAGGTGGGTCGACCTTGGGACAAATATACCACACCGAGAATTTTTCTAGCCAGTGCAGGTTTCGAACTCAAAACCTGTGCTTGGGGTGGAAGTACTATCAATATCTAGATATATTAGGTATTCCTAACAGTAAGGCTATCTTTATAAGAGAATTTTAGAGGAATAAATATCTATAAGTACTATATTTATAGTATTTACCAATAATGTTTTTATAGAGATCAACCAAAACTCAAGCAAATTCTTGAGTAGCTTTAGTCCTAACTAAACTTTTTTCCTAGTATGGTTAAGTACTGTATTTGTGATAATTATGCAGACATGCCCTTTTAAATACTAAAAATTATAGAATAAAAATTACAAGCATTTTTCTCATTTATAATAACAAAGATAACGTATTAAATGCATGTAAAGTGAACAGCTTATTATTTACAAGTATTCAAAAAAATTTATTCACAGATAAAAATAATTGTATGATTAATGTGCAAAGCATATGCTTTTCAACATGAACTTATTAAATTTCAAAAGATTAAATCTATAGAGACAAACAGAAAGTGCAGTAGTCAAATCTAGTTTATTTGTAAGCTTAAGAACCTCATTGGCTGCTAAATGAAAATTTCGTCAAACCAATAAAGAACTATAAATTTTCAAAGCAGAAATAGATTAACAATCACATCTATACTAGCTTGCAAATTAACTTAACCTAAAAATTAAGAGATAGTGTATATAAAAATGTTTATCATTATGTTTTTGCCACTGAATCAGCAAGTTTTAAATAGATAAAAATGGGAAAAGATATTATAACAATTCTTAAAAAAGTATAGCTAAACTTTATTATGGTAAGGGTGGCTAGCCTAGCAGGTAAAACTGCTTCCACCCTAGTGTAGGTTTCGAGTTCGAAACCTGTACTGGCTAAAGAAATTCCCAGTGGTATATATTTATCCCAAGATTGACCCATCTCGAATATGTTTAAACTTTATTTATGGTGTACAATAACTTTAATGCTGATTCACTTTCCTGTATGTCATCACTTCTATATTGTAATAGAACTTTAAATTGCTTATATATAAACCCAGAAAATATTATGCTTATCTGAATAATTAATTTAGGTATAAATTTAATATTACAGTTTGTACAAATTAATGCTTAGAATAAAAGTGTAATATTGACAGTAGTTACATGATTAATTCTAATCAAAATAGGTTTGCATCAAATTTAAAACTGTAGCAAAAACCTAATCTTTATAGAGCTATGCTGTATAAAAAGTCCATATAAATAATATCCCTCAACTATAAAACCAAAGTGTTGTTCTGCTCTTTGCGCCTGCAATTGCAACCTTACTAAAGTTTGATGCAACAGCTGGAATAGTAAATATGAATTATCTATCAGGCACAAATGGTTAATCTTGCCATAAACTATATAAATAACAATAATTTAATAGCCTTAATAGGTATATTTGTTTCAAGTCAGCCTAATCTAACTAGACTAATATGATAAGCATATTATTTTTAAACTTTTTAAATTTTATTTGATGTGGGCTGACCTGGGATGATACTGCACCAATTAAGGGAATCGAAGAAATGGGAGAGGATAAAACCTGGAAAACCTCCATACGTGGTGTATGATAGGCCAGGAACTCCTTGGATCACCTTGCTATTTGCTATCTTGGTTCGGGCATTGGTGCGCAACACCAACAATCAAAATTGTCCCCTACCCAAAGTTCATCTACCAGGATCGAACTCGGAGAGACAGTGGTAGAGTCTAACTCTACCACTGGGGTATCCTCCCCTATGATAAGCAAATATTGTTCCATAAACATTACGAACTTTGTTGGCTTTCTAAACAAGTTGGACCAATTTATTGAACTACAAATATTGGGCGCTGTATTAAAGACTCCATTTATCAACTAAAGGCAGGAACAAAGCGAGCGATAAAGTTTAATGGTTACGGTTTAAATGAGATTGGAACTTTGGGCTAGGAATCCATCGTAATATTACCTTTTCGCTTTGAAATGAGGTCTTTGGTAATTATTAGATAGAAAGCTTGAAACCGTCTTCTCAAAATTTGCTCGGACTTCCTAACCTTCAGCCCATAAGTTTTGGTTGATTACTGTTAGTTGAATTGCACAACTAATAGGCTAGTTGATTGCAATTAAATAATTGATCAAGTTTATTGAACCCTGTAGTACATTAGTAAATATTACCTCTTTATTAATATGAGCTGATTTAACCACTCTTGATCAGTTAAGGGATTAGCTATTGGGTACAATCAAATGATATGTAGGTAGGTTGGAAGTATGACCAGCTCCCCACTAATGATGAATTGAATTGGAGATGATTGGAGTGGATTCGGCGAAGGGATGGATTTAAGTTTGATCGGAATGGAGCTCAGAGAAATGCCGTCAACCCGCGAGATTAGCGCCAATTGTCTATTCAAAAGATAATTGGTTGAAAAGGGTCAACGGGGCTGCCTCCCAACATTCCTAGATGAGCTGAATTGGTTTGCCAGGGGAGATCCACCTGGCATTGTTTACGGATATTTCCACTGCTGGAGGACCAATTTGCTCAGGGGTTCCAAGGCAGCAGTGGATTGCCCTCAAGCACTGAATATAAAATTTATTTTAAGCTTACAAGATAACTCGAAGCCCCGGACACTCGCTGGAAGACATATTTGAGCAGGTTATGACTCCCAGTAAGGAGATACGGTAGGATATGGGGTAATTGAACATGCTTCGACTAGAGCATAGTTTTGCGCAAATTTGCTTCAGTTAGCTGTCCATGAAAGGTTTTAATGGCTTCAAGAAAAGCGGCGTCACCTTGCAGGAACCTACTGACCCTGAAAAGCAACCCATTAGCTTAAACCTCAGTGGCATCAGCAACTTCGACCTCGTTTCTCCGCCTAGCTCCCTGTCTACTACTGCCTCCAATTCTGCTGAATCCTTTCACCACCCTGCTTTAGAGTGGTCCGAATTTCAAGTTGCACAGTGGCTACTCGAAAGGGGGCTTGGAGAACTTAAAGCATGTTTTATAGGTAAGCTCACGTGCACCTTGCTAGAACTTCTTTACTTACCCTATCCACAGAACATGATATTAATGGCCAGGTGCTTATGGAGTTGAACCATTCGCTTCTCAAGATGATGAATATCAATACACTTGGACTTCGTATTAGAATAATTGAGGCTATTAAGGACCTCAAGCGGGAGTATTTTGCAAAACCCAGGGCTCACGACTTCCAAAAAGTATTTTCCTTTAGTTTTTAATCTTTTAAACTTTGGCTTCTCACCAAATATATTAGAATGAGCTGCAGTCTTCGCACGAAGTCCTGAATTCTAATTTCTATAAAACGCCGCCTCTCGGGACACTTAGTGCTTTTTTCAAGCGATCTAAGCACAACGTGGAATCTAACCCGTCTGAACCGCGACACCCTCAAGATCATAAAAAGACGCTCGTCTCCGACTTTGGTCCAAGCCCTCCAATAAGCCCCGAATTTGCCGTAATCTAGCACCTGTTTTCTAATTACACTTAAATAGAGTATCGACAGCTTTCCTATGATGTCCTTTGGAATGGTCAAACAGGTTGGGCATCAATTTGAGTGGGCTTCTCAACTTTGTTTTAGAACTGCGTCCGTGTTTTTGGGAGCGATGGCCAGACCCGGATTGTCAATGTAGCTGATGCTCAGTGATGCTCACACCATCCTTAACAGGGTTTTAGCCAAATTTAACATCTCCGACGAGCCATCCAAATATGCCATCTTCGTAGTTAGTGGTGACTCTAGTGAGTGGGCTGCTTTGAAGCATTTATAAACTTTGCGCTTTAGCTCGGAGCCTTCAGGATGACGAGCTGGTTGAGATATGCAACAGCACGAACCGACCCGAAAGAGAAAAGTTCATCTTGCGCAAAAGCATCTCCCCGTCAATCACTCCGAATTCAAAAAGTTCCACGCCCAAAGGCTGGCAACGGCTCGGGGGTCGCCTCGGCAAGAAAACCAGGCGCCAGGCGCCAATTCCAAGCATGACAAGCTAACCAAGATATTCGGAGCGCGGCCCCCTTCAGAGCTCATAACTTCCAATCTCCACCGTTTCTTTCCAGTTTCCGAGGAAAAAGAAACTGAAAGTGAAAGTGAATTGCTTGAACCTCTGGCTCCCGACAGTACCCAAGCGCCCCGATTGGCGGCACAACAAGATTCCCGGCCTCGGATCCGGACGCCAGCTTGGAATGATTCATCTTTGTTGTCACCCAGCGCCCAAACTTCGCCCCTAGATAATCAACCGGACATTATCTTGGGCAAAAGAGCCAATGGTAATCGAAGTAATCGCTTCGCAACTTCATCCAAGCTGAAAAACTTATCTGCTCTGCCTAGGCCCAATTCAGTGGCAACAGGGAGAGTTTATTGGCGCAGGCTCTCACGGGGAGGTCTACTTGGGCCTCAACTCTCGGTCTGCCGAACTCTTGGCAATCAAGCGTGTCCCTCTCTCTCGAATCCTGCCCTTCGACCAGTTCAACCCGCACGGCACCCAGCAGAACGAGGTTGTAACAACGCCTTAACTTGTAGGGTATGCTGACCGATCACTAGCTAAAACTGGACGCCTTGCATCGCGAGGTTGAACTGCTACGTACTCTCGAGCATCCCAATATTGTGCGCTACATTGGTAAATGGTTTGGGCTATTGATTTTGACTCTCTAGATTCTCAAGTAGTTCAATCCGATCTAGTTATTTTAATGGAATACGTGCCGGGGGGCTCCATTGCCGCGTTGTTATCGACCTTTGGGCCCCTTGAAGAGACACTGATCCGCTCCTTCGTGCGCCAGATTTTATGTGGCCTTGCTTTCTTGCATGGGCGCGGGATCATCCACCGAGATATTAAAGGTGCCAACATCCTTGTCGACAATAAGGGTCAGGCTAAGATATCGGACTTTGGCCTTTCCAAACAGCTCAATGATGACACCGCTTTTGGTACCAACCACCGCTCTTCTTTTCAAGGTATTACGCATATTGGGTTTATTTAATTGTTCTCTGCAGGCTCGGTCTACTGGTAGCAAGCGTCGACTTTCCCCTACTAATCTTCCAGGATGGCACCTGAAGTTGTGAAGCTCTCCCTTTACACCTACAAGGCTGACATCTGGTAAATCCCTATGCTTTTGCTTCTTATGTTCAGGGGCCTGGGCTGCTTGATCGTCGAAATGCTCACCGGCATTCATCCGTTTCCTCTCTTTAATCAAGTGCAGGCCATCTTTCAGGCAAGTTTTGAATTTTCTCGCTCTAATAGTCTCTAGATTGGCTCCTACAACTCTCCAGAAATCCCAGATGCTATTTCAAGCGACTGCCACAACTTTTTGGAGTGGACCTTCAAGATGTAACCCATATTTCGCCTTTTTTGCTAATTATTCCAGCAAACCATCTTGACCGCCCTTCTGCTGATGAGCTCTTGACTCATGAATTTGTCTCTAAGAGCCCGTGCCCTTGATGGGATTTTTAGTGGTAGTTTTTTTTGCTGCGGGAGCATATAAATAAACCTTAAGAACTCTGTATTGTATATAATAATCCTTACCTGATAGGAAAGAAGTCGTGCACGTTTTGACTTCATATTGGAGGTTCTTAAACATTATTGCTTCTACCCGAATATCATCCAATTTTAATTCTTTAAATTCTCGCCTTGTATAAAATTAATGGGTTTAAAACATGTACTTTAAGTATATATTCAATACGCTCTATGCCATCCAGTAACTACCGTACCAACCAAAGTATAGGCCTTATTTGCTAAAATCAGCATCCACTGCTGTCTCGAATGAAGTTACCCATAGATTCATTTTAAGCTTTCAGTAGATGCCGGATGGTAAAGATAATGTACAAGGGTACCCACCTACCCTATAAGCTTTATCTGCCCTCGTGCCTTCAAGCTTCTACAACTAAGCTAAAGTGAATCTATAAAAAGTTTGGTCGATGGTTTATGCTTCGCTACACGTTTCCGTACCGTTGCTTACTTCCTAAATGCAAGTTGTTAACCTCTGCAACCCCCATAAGGTTTTCGCCTTAGTTGGCGATGATGGTTGGATGTTGAAAAGTCTGTGCAGTTATTAACTGCCAATATACATTCCGACCGGTTCGTATGGGAGGGATCCGGTGGCACGTGCTAAGAATTTTATTAAACGTGGTGCAACGGTATACGCATGGGTTATAAACTTGTACCGAAGCCTAAAGCTCGGCCGGAGATATCAGGATGAAGTTTAGCTTAAATGGCTCAGCGGTACTCGTTGGCAAATCTGGGTATGGTAATGGCGTTGCCACCTCGCCTCCGTTAATTTGTGGATGTAAGGTAGTGAAGTGAGGGTGGAAGATCTCCAAGTTGGGATCTGATGGGTTTAAAAATTGATCAAAATTTACAGCGAACTGGTTGCCGAATTAATTCATCTCTCCTTATAGACGGCCAAACCAAGCTACTGATTTATTTGAGGTATGCCGACCAGGGGGCGGACATTACCGAAGCTCAAAGAGCAAAATAAAATAAAACCTAACAAAACGAACCGAAACGCCCAAAATGAGCGGACGAAACACGCAAATGAAACTACACCGACAAGGTGGGATAGCGGAGAACCGTTTATACCACCATGGCGGAAGGGGAGGGGGATCGGGGGGCTCATCCTCAGCAGCAGATTCTCTTTCAAAGCAGAGCATGGGTCAGGGTGGAGAGCAAGGGCATAGGAGTATCAGCGGTATGCGGTTCAAGGGTGCTGATGAGCGAATGCTCATAAAAATTTCTGGATTTGCAAATTGTGCCGAGATACAGAACAGAAGCTTCTTCCACCTGAATGCGGGGAGTGTGGGGAAGGTGGTAATATTGGTGCAGGTAATGTTTGATTTGGGATTCTGAGCTACCACTGCAACGTTCTGGATGGCATTGTTGGCTGATTTATAAAATTCAAGAATGTCACACTTGCCCAGCAAGTCAACGGTTGGGGGATAATGGGAGGAGGGATACCACTTGCAAGCATCATCATTGACTTGATTACAACTTTTCAGAGGGGACAACAATCTGGCGTGGCAGCTGCTTCAACAGCAAGCTGGTGGTCACTACAGAACGGATCTGCGCCCATCTGTGGAGCATAAAAAAGTGGGGGGACTGAGCGTCTAATTCTGAATTGAAATTGTTTGATGCAACACTAGTTTCTTCAATAAAATTACCCAATTCATCAATTTCAGCCAATAAGCCCAAAGGTTTTGGTTGAACTGGATTGAAGCATAGACATAAGGTTGGGATATGGCTGGTAAATGTGGGTAAGCATGGGACCAAGCCATTGTCCAAGTCAGTTTGTGATTAGTGGGAGCATCTGTGGCATTAGGCTAAGGAGGGGCCTGATTGGTTGCTGCAGATGCTGCTGCTGCAGGCTTTGGGGAAGGGGGTAGGATTATACCCCAGACAGAAAACATTATGAGGATGGCAGTGGATTGGATGCTGGTGGATGTGGGCTCAGTGTGAAAAGAGTGTCCTTAACTTCCCAAGAAAAGACTATTAATAGAAGCAGTGTGGATGCCCATAGGATGGTGCTTGCACCTTTGGAGCTTGTAAAATAAACCCAGTATCCCACTATAAGGAGGTATACTGCAAGACCAGTGAAAAGTAACATAGGCCAGATAAAGAGATATATAAACAAAAGTCCATTATAATAAGGGAAATGATCAACAAAGAGATTGGTAAGGGAAAACTGATTTAAGGAAATTTAGGAGTCTGGGCCTTTATCACTTTGTTAGGCTTGGAAACAATTCTAGCTAATTGATTGGGGCTGCCACTGATATTATTTATATAGCTTGAGTATGCACAGACTCAAGACCTTGATTTCAACTGAACCCATCATTATTTGTAATATAAATTTTGTAACCAAATTCAATCTGCATTTGGAAATAAAAAGTAAAAAACTATCATCATTTACACTATATTTGTAAATCTTAAGCCTTATTGATGTAACATCTGGGACCACATCATGCAATATCTAGGGATTAACCTGAGCCTGATTGGCCTTAACCTAGCATTTACCCATGGTATATCTAAGGTCAGGGAGGGTGGCTAACTTGACTCCTCAGGCCTGGCCCATCTCCTCCTTATCCTTGTGATCCACTCCCACAATTATATCATATAATCAGGACACTCAGAGTTATTGGAAGTTGCAAGGGAGGTACATTTCAATTTTGAGTAATTCAACTTGAAAAAGGATTTACAGATAGTTCATCCATCCTCTACATGAGCCCAGAATGGATGTTTGGGGGTTGAAGGGATAACAGGAAGGGGTGAATCAACTGGGGATTTTATAAAGGACTAGGGTGTATTGTGAAAGTATCTGAGGCACTGCAAGATGATGACTCCATATGGGACTACAAACTCAAGGGTGGGGTCAGAGCTGTAGATGGCCAAACCAACCATCAGCTCCTGGTGAAGCACAGCAGGGGGAAGTGGTGGGCAAACTAGCAAACTGTACCACCATGGTGGTGTCCACTGGTAGTCTAGTTTGAGTGGTTGGGAGAGGGGTGCCCTGAAATACCAGGGGTACAGTCACTGCCATGGCAGCGTCAGCTTTTCAAGTCAAGCTGAGGTCAAACTACCCCTTATAGGGTAGAAGTTATTAAAGCTAGCAGGTTCCATCACCACCTGCGCAAGTTCAATGATCTGTTTTCCTGTGTATGTGAAAGTTTCCCATATTTGACCTAAAAACCAAAGCACATGTTGCTCTGGTGGAGCACCAGCAGGCTACAATGCACCGCCTGGTAGCATGTGAGGTGGAGGTTGAGATCCTTGGGAGGAACAAATTGTCCTAAGGATTTGGTAGGACAGGATGAACTAGTCCAAGCAAGTTTTCCCACCTGACAGAAAATCTTGTGGTGAGTTTTGCCACTGCCCCACACTATAGCAGCCAGCGAGGGTTTGAAGACATCAGGTGAAACTGGTGGCAGGAGTTTGGAGTTTTAGAATAAACTTTTACACTAACAAAATTTGCTTGAATAAATTTTACAAGTGGAAAGTAAGGTCTAAATCATGCTACTAGCTTTCCAATAAAGTTACCATTAAAGATTTCATCACAGCTAATATTTGAACAATCAAGTTCATCTCAAAATTGCATTTCAACTTAATTTTGGATTTTCTAAATCTAAGTTGAATCATTTTGAAAATACTTTCTGGCTCAGTCAGTTTTGGGTGCTGTGTTGTGCCTTGCCCAAATTGTAGATTAGGCTTGTATGAGCCTAATCAATGATTTGGGTGAGGCCTCCAAAGGCAGCCTTTATAAGGCATGCCTGCCAATTCCAAAGCTCACTTCAGGGTTTTACCCCTAGCTTTCCCTCCTGGGGAGCATTGTCATTTGCTCCCCAGATGAGCTCTGTTTGGTGGGCCCTTTTTATCTCCAAAATAATAATAAAGGTTGTTTCATGGTTAGCATACCTCACTTACCTGTTGGTCTTTTCAGGTGTCTAGTTTTGAGGAGTTTTTGCATGGTTGGGTCAGACCAACCACAATAGAGGACTTTGCATAACCAGCTCATAGTAGGAATGTTTGGTGCTGTCAGTGCCCCAAACCTCTCCCTGCTCAAAGTTAGGCTGCTTTGGTTCTTGTCAGTGCGCCAAAGAATCATTAATTATATGTGCTCAGAAACTGGGATTTTCTGATTGTGACAATCTGCCTTCAAGCATTCCATAAGTGAGGTTTAGTTAGACTACTGATTAGCTCTGGAACCTAGGTGCATATAAACCCAGTTATATTATTTTCTACAGCTTTTAAGTGAAAGGTGTGCAATCTGAGTAGGCAAATTATACAACTTTTATATTTTCAGAATGGATGAGTAATATTTTCTCCCTTTTAGAGATTAAATTAATCTTGATAAAAATAGGTCTCAGATCATCACTCTCATCTTTAGCTGCCTAGTTGTTATAAGCACTTATAAGTGCTAGAATACGCTTGATGTTTTTAAATAAGTATACCATACATATCTACTTGCTTATACAATTGAAATTTAAAGTGGTGGGTAGCAACGCAGCCAACATTAACAAAGTAAAAAAGCTTTTATCTATGGTTTTATGATGCAATTTTACCATTCCAGTCTCAAGCCTACCGCCTAAGGATGCAATAGCTAGAATCAACCTTATACTACCAGCTGATAGTAGAATATCCTTGTACCTTTGGCCACTTAACTCTTTCAAAAGCATATCTAATATTAAGTATCAAGTATATAGCATCATATACTTCTTGCCAAGTAAAAGCAATTTCTAGCATCTGTGAATATATGTTGAGAAAAAAATTACATTATTAAAATTACACTGCTTATGATAAAACATATACATTAAAGTGCCTTTTAAAATTAATACCTAAACCTAAAAATAAAATACCAAGTATTCAATTAAGATCAAGATATAGAAGGGTTGTTGAGGTATTATTCCATGCTGATCATCATGTTTGTTTAATTAGCCATAATTATTATCATTCCAACAGCTAATGCTTTAGAGGCTTGTCAATCTTTTAGCACCACTACACTGCAAATGTAGCCAACTTTATGAGCGCATATAACGTGCATGCCTTATATATATACAAAAATTGGCCAACTACTCCCCACAAAACTCTAGCAGTTTTATCTCAAAGAGAGCTTTATCTTACATCACATATTGCCACTTAGCATAATAATACCTCTACATTAACCAACTCTAACAATGTAGCTATGAGGCAGAATATGGAATATATATCTACAGATAAAACAAATTTTTGCAAAGGAAATGAACTTGCCCCAGCTAATCTTTAATGTTTTTATTTAACCGAGGTAAGCTGACCAGGGGACAGACATTACTGAACTAAAGCTAAAATCATACTAGAAACATAACAATTCAAACAAAACGCCCAAAATGGACGGATTGATTGAATCATACCTATCAAAATATCCAACCAGGTGGGTAGTGAATACTGCTATCCCTTCATGGTGGATGGGGAGGGGGGATTGGGGGGCTCATCTTTGGCTGCATCCATCTCATCCCAGAGTAGGGTGCATGTTAAGGCATATAGTAAGGGTGTAGGGGCATCAGCAGTATGGGGTTTGATATCCTTGATGACTGGAACTTCCAAATAGTTACCATCCATCATAATGCCAACAATGTATTTGGCCAAGCGTCTTCAGCTTTGAGGTGGGCGTCTGGGAGTTTAACAAATGTGGCAATGTTAGTTCAGGTTATTTTTGCTTTCAGATTCCGTGTTACTGTTACCACATTCTGGATGGCTTCAGTGTCGTTTTTGTGTAAAAATTTTCATGTTGATCTTACTTTGTAAAGTAAGATCTTTGGGGATAACGGGAGGTGGAATTCCTCCTGTGAGCACAGCCACAAATTTGGTGGCAGCTTTGCGGAGTGGACGGCAATCTGGTGTGGTGGCTGCGTCTACTGCAAGCTGGTGGTCGCTGTAGAACAGTTTGGCGTTTGGTTGTGGGACATATTTCTGAGGTGAGAATTTTGCATCCCACTCTGCGTTACAGAGCCGCTCAACTTGCAGCGACAGTTCTTCAACAACATTACCTGATTCATCAATTTCATCCAAATACTCCCATGGGTTTTGGTTGAATTGGATTGGGGAATTGATGTATTGTTGAGAATTGGCTGGTTTTCTGGAATTTGCCTGGGATTGAACTGGTGTCTAATCCTGCGCTTGATTGGAAGAATCATGCTTGGCCCTGGGCAAGGTGGATGCTGATTGGTGGCTGCAGGTGCAGATGCAGCATCAGGCATTGGAGGAGGGGAAGGTAGAATCATACCCCATGTCAGAGTTGGCGTGGGGTGGGCGGTGGATTGATGGGCGTCAGGCAAACTTTCAGCATCAGTGGAAGTTTCTGAGTATGGGCATTTGCGTTTTGAGTGGTCTAACTTGAAACAGGATGAACAAATCATCCATCCGCCCTCAACGTGGGCCCAGAACGGATGGTCAGGGGCAGATGGGATGGTGGCATGAGGGGGAATTGTCAAAGAAATTTTAGTAAAATCAGGGCTGATTGTGGCATATGCCTGAGGCCCAGTGAGGCGTGTGGCCCCATTTGGGACCACAAATTGCAAGGTGGGGTTGGCTCTAGGCTGCCAAACCTTCCATCAGCTCCTGGTGGAGCACTTTGGGGGAGGTGGGTGGGCAAATCAGCAAACTGGACCACCAAGGTGGTGTTCGTTGGTTGGGACCATCTAGTTTTAAAAAAAAGGTGGTGTTCGTTGGGAGCTAGGTCCAAGTTGTTGGGAGGGGGATATTGTTAAATATTAATGGCACCATTGCCGCAGTGGCTGCATTGGCTTCACAGGGGAAGCCAAGATCAAAGTACCCCTTATAGGGGCGGAAGTCAATAAAACAGGCTGGTGCCATCACTTCCTGCGCCATTTTGATAATGGCTTGGTTGTCATAGGGGAAGAATTTCCCAAATTTGACCCTAAGTCCAAAATGCATGTTGCTCCAGGGGAGCACCAGGGGGCAGCGGGGCACCGCTTGGGTTCAGGCAATATGGGCATTAAGATCCTTGGGAGGAACGAATTGTCCCAAAAGTTTGGAATGACTGGGTGAGCCAGTCCAAGCGCATTTTCCTATTGTATGGAAAATGGAGGGGTGAGTTTCACTACTGCCCCATGCTGGGACAGCCAGCGGGGGATCTGATGACATCAGAGCAAGCCTTTGGCGTGCAATTAAGTGTTTGCTTTGAATAACTGAATAAGTTGCTCAGAAAGTTATGCAAGCAGAGAGAGATCTAATCTTTAATGTTTCTTCCTCTATATTGGTATTTAACATAGTCATCTAGTATGTCTTACCATATTTGCCTTGATTTTACTGCCCACCCATTCTGAAAAAGGGAATAGGTTCTAAGTAAACCAAAGAAAAAGATTTTCAACCATGATCATAATCTGGATATTATATGTTTATAGGCTAAAATTAATATATACTGTAATATTGTTGTTAAAATAGTAGCTATTCTAAATAAAAAATAAGAGACTTAATAACAGGCTTTACAAGTTAAAGATCAAACCCCTTTAGCTTAGCTCTCAAGAATCTAAACCTTAGTTTGGTGCCAATTTTCTCTTGCAACTCTATTACCACCAACAATTCTTAACTGAATCTCAAAGAGGAGAGTGAAGTACTCAAAGTTAATTTTTAAAGTTATTCTTGAGGTGCTTATAACTTTACCTATAATATACCCCCTGGACTCTGTGAACATATAGAGTTTTCCTCAATGGTTAAGTTTCCATAGATTTTTCCGTGAAGGGGTTATACTTATACTGCTAAAATCTTAATTGATCGCAACATGGCATACCTTACATGAAATCTATTTAGTCTCTAGATAGGGTATTAGGATGTTGAAAATTCATTAATGATTAAACATTAGATTGCCTAAAAATTGTCATTGATTATGTTAATGTTACTGTTTAACTTTTATCAAAAGTAATCATTACTAACTACCCATGGTCCAGCACCAACTTGCCATAGGAAGGTCTTTACATCACTATTAGAATTCTGACATTGTCATTATTTGTCTATTTAAAACTTAATTAAGTGGATCAATACTAGCAATAATAAGATTGTTCTAATTACAATATTCTAGAGCCAATTGCACCAAGCCTTACAGAATTTTATGAGATTATTGTAGTCAGCCCTAAAATCTTTAGTGCAGCCAGGCACTACATCTTTTCGATTTTGGTAACAGTTTAATGTATTCAAAAGATGGTAAGAACTCCAGGTAACCCTAGAGACACCCTCAAAACCTGCAGAGTATATAATCATATTAATGACAGCCTATAAGGAACTTGTGTTAAACTAAAGTTATCAAGTTGGTTCAAACCATAGATATATAAGAAAAAAATATATTAAGGTTCAGTTTTGACCAACCATATGAAATTTAACTACATCAGTTATACCCCTAAGTGCCCTATAGACCTTGGTGCAACCCTTGCCCATATATCTGTGTCCCTTGGATGATTGAGTTCCTATTGATCCCCATCATATATTTTAGTAGCACATTACAACCCTAAATTTAAGCATTATTATTTTAATTCACCATAAAATCCTGACTTTTGATAGATTGATCCCTATTGATTCATTAAACAAGCGTCCAGTTCCCCTAACCAGTCCCATACCCTTTGTTTGAAGAGTACTAGAATTACTAAGCCAAACAATACCCTCAAAGATGTACCCAACGCCATAAAGATGAACAAAAAGATGTACTGATGTTAGACTGATGACCAACCAGTTTCAGCAGTAACTTAAAACAGTCCTATTAGTAGACCTAAATGGGAAATGCTAGAAGAATTGACAGCTTCAGGTAAGGCTGACTCACTAGGGGCCATAGTATAAATTGGAAGGGCCTTATAATGGAAAAGGGAGAAATGTGGTAATTCACATTCTATTATTTAATATCAACAGTGGAAATTTTGGTTTACACTCACAGCGGATCTCCAGCACTGGAAGTACCAAAATAAGACTATGGCAGATTTTAAGATTTAAATTTAATAAAGGTGTATTTTTTATCAAGGTTTACATTTGTTTTGAGATATACTGTCTTTACACAGTTTTAACATTTTGAGTGAAAATATACCTGACAATTGTTAATTCTTGGCGTAGAGTCTTGATTTTGCCAAGTTGGTTTGCACAGGGTATTAGCCACTGAGCAACCAAATCAGATGACATGAAGATCGCGATTTAATAAAAACTTAATAAACTTTATATGGAGCTATCACCCCTTATTTTGACCTTTATTATTTTACTGATATGCAGACCTCTATGCAACAACCTAAATTTCAAAAGAAGTCCTTCTTCAATCCTCCATGCGACTCTTTATATCTCAATTCCCCAAGGCAAATCCATCTTCAGCTTGGTAGTCTTCTATTCATTTTCCCTTTTATTCAAAGCTCTCATTTATATTGAATCCCAGCTTAATTCCCCCATTCTCGCTGATGTTGTTGAAATTTCAATTAACTATTATTCATATACCTCTTTTCATCAATCCTGAGTCTCATCTCAATTCTCCCTCTGATCTGCCAGTATGGTTAGCGTATCATCCAGCCATATCAACTTCCTGACATTACCCCCCTTTGACTGGTTGATATGCTCTTACTGTTTGTATGTTCAAAGGAACTTTATGTGAACTCAGTTGATGATCTGACCCCCGCGGATTCCTTGATGGTGTAGACATCCATGCCAGTCTTCTCAATTATCTTGAACGGGCTGACTCAGATGCTAAAGAGCTTGTTTTTCCTCCCAAAACTGTGCTGATTGTGGAATAAAACATGGTCCCCTACAGCGAACAGTGGAAGTCTGCTTTGTCTCTTCTGATCAGCTGCCTGATCACGAATCTTCTTAGCCAAACTGGTAGAGTAGGCTTCTGTTTGCAGCTTGATTAACGTATCCTTAAGGGTCTTCAAATATAGCTGGGGGTCCACCCCACCAGTATCCTTTACACACGAGTAAAGCAAGGCAGGCAGAGCCAGATGTTGACCATACAGCAGTTGGAATGGGCTCTTACCAGTGGATGAATGATAGCTGATATTATACATAAACCAGCTGTAGGTAGAGGGGTGCTCCATTCCGAGGGTCAATCCTTTAACAATTTATGGAGTATGTTCATTAGGGTTCCATTAACCCCCTTCACCATTCCATTTGATTTCAGATTATATGGGGTGGTCAAAACCCCGCAGATCGCCATCAACTTGTTCAACTTTGGCAGAATGTGTGAAGTTTAATAATTCCATTATCTGTTAAAATGAATTGCAGGTAGCCATGTTGCTGTATAACACACTCCATAATAAACTTGGCAGTGGTGACTGCGCATAAGTCATTAATGGCCCTAGCATCCACCTATTGAGTCAAATGATTGATGGCGACAATTATATACTTGGATTCTTTGGCGCTAGTTGGCAGAGGTCCCACTACATCAATGGAAACGGTGTGCCAGGCAAATTGGGGTTTAACCAGCTGGTATGTGGTCTTCTTGTGGAATGGTTTTTCCACTTGACACTGATGGCAACAACTAACTGTTTCCAATACATCATAATGCATGCTCTCCCAGTAGTATCAGGGTTGTAAAAACTCCAGCGTTTTCCGAAATCCTCCATGACCTACAGCCTGATAAGCATTTATAATAATTGCAGGTCTGTCCAAAGGTTTAGGGAAACTCAACGTCAAGTCTCTGATCTGCTTATATGGTTCCCCCCACATAGGAAAGTATCCGCCCTGAGTCCATCTAATAACTTGGTCACATGCGGCGGCTCATCCTGGTATTTGTTCACCACCATCTTCTCATACATTATGTCAGCTAAATCCGCTGTGATAGTGACCGTTGGCAGCTGAGAAAGACAATCCACATTTTGATGTTTTGCTCCTGGATGGTGTATAATCTCAAAATCATATTCCTGGAGCTTCAGTGCCCAACTTGTGAGTCACCCTTCCAGTTCACGCAGATTCTGCAGCCAACACAAGGAAGCGTGGTCCATCACTACTAAAGTGTATGCCATGTAGATATACCCAAAACGGTTTGTAAGCGTAGATTGTCATGGAAATGGCTGTGAAGAATTAGACTGGACTCCCAGTAAGGGTGTGTGAGCACCCAGCGGAGAGCCCAGAATGCCAAGAGCACAGCGGTCTGTGTGACTAGAAGAAGGGGGATCTAGTGGAGACATGAGGAAAGCAAATGTTTATAAATGTACTGAAGGCCCCCAAGGCAAACCAGATGGTTGCAATGGGGGCAACCGCTTGTCTTTCGGGGGCAACCCTCAAGGGTGGGAGAGGCGGGGAGGATGACAACTCCTCCAGGGTGCGCGGTTGCTGGCCTTGGTTATGGGTAGGTGGGTCTGTGCACCAGAGAGGGGTGGCATAGGATTAACCGCGCAAAAAGGGGTGCTGTTGAAGAGAAAAATGGACCTGCGATAAGTGTTAGGGACGAGTCCCCCTTGGTCAGGGTCCTCTGGGCCCCTTAGGTGGGTGGGATCAATGGTGGACGAGCTAGGTGTGGGGGCTGAGCGCGCAGGTATTGGGGCAGGGGCGCCCTGAGGCTGCTCTGATAGGGGAGCACTCTCAGGAAACCTGACAGCAAAGAGAACGGATGGGTTCACATTTAATGGATATGCAAAAATGGATGGAGAGTTGACTCCATCATTGAGAGCGAGGTGGTTTACCGTGGATACAATCCACCACTGTGTGGTGGGGTCGAGCAACTGGATGACCCATTTGGCGATCATTGGGATAACAATTTGGGCAGCGCACACTTTGCTGGATTGATCAGTGGAATTTTGAACAGGAAAAACAAACAGGCAGAGTATGCGACAAGGTGTTTGGGGTATTTGGCTTTATTCTGGTGCAAAGCGTGAGGAGAATAGAGAATGAACTGACAACTGCCCATCAGCAGGGCAGTTGCCTTAAGTATTGGGCAAATTGCATAGTGGGGATTCTAGGGTATTGGGTGGTTGGGGATTGGCGATGGGGTTTAGTTGGGTGGCAGGTGGGGGAGTGGATGGATGCCCAAAATCTTGGCAAAAATCAAAAAAACTTTTGCTGATTTTCCCAAAATTTTTGGGGCCAGACCAGGTCAATGGTACTAATCTGGACCTTGACCATTTGAGTCGGGCAGCTCACATGTTTCAGATTTCCTGGATTCATCCCGGGGGGCTGTGGCCTTAGTGCTTGGTTGTCCGCAACCCAGTCCAGACTCTCAATTTGATTGTCTACACGATCCAAACTTCTTGGATCTGTCAAACTTCTTGGATCTGTTCTGGGGGTAGGGGCAACTGGTCCAAGTCACTCGTAACCTGGTTCAAAACCCAAATTGAGTTCTGATCTGATTTTGAACCTGACCAGTCCAGACCAGCTCCATTAGCCCAGAATTTGCAGACTGGGCTCTGATACTAGCACTGGCTGTTCCTTAAAAATTTTGGTAAGTTTCCCTGGTGAGTGAGGGGTCCCAGGGGCCTACCCATGGCCCCTGGCCTGCATAATCTCCTGGCAGGTCCCCTCTTGTGTGTGTGTGTGTGTGTGTGTGTGTGTGTGTGTGTGTGTGTGTGTGTGTGTGTGTGTGTGTGTGTGTGTGTGTGTGTGTGTGTGTGTGTGTGTGTGTGTGTGTGTGTGTGTGTGTGTGTGTGTGTGTGTGTGTGTGTGTGTGTGTGTGTGTGTGTGTGTGTGTGTGTGTGTGTGTGTGTGTGTGTGTGTGTGTGTGTGTGTGTGTGTGTGTGTGTGTGTGTGTGTGTGGTGTGTGTGTGTGTGTGTGTGTGTGTGTGTGTATTAATTTTACCAGGGTGGGGAGGGGGAGGGGAGAGATCTGAATATCTTTAGGCGGAAGGGCAGTCACCCAGAGATCATCAACCATGTGCGCCAGGTTGCTCAGCTGCGACAGGGGGTCCACTTGGGCCTTTGGACCCCTTTTGGTCTGAAAGGGATGCTGCTCCCTATCCAGTTGTAGGGGCTGGTCCTCAGGACTTACACTACCCTTTCCTTTTGACAGGGAGGAGGCCCCCACCTGGGGCATGGACCAGGGCATAGTTCTTGTGCCTCTCTGGGAGCTTTATGGCTAGGATGGCTGCAATCTTCTGGGGTGGACGGGGCTGCCAGGTGGGAGTTGTGGAATTCTTCTATCAGGTCCTTGCAATTTGAGCAGTCACGTGCACTCACCTAGCTGTTTTCATATGAGGGGTAGCCTTTCCAGGCAACCAGGTACTGAACGGATCTGCGGGACCTCTGGGAAGCCAGGATAGCCTCCACCTCCACTTCCTGGGATTCCCCAATGAGGATTGGCTTCAGGGATGTTGGCCTTTCCCCTTTGAAGGGGGTCAGGAGGGAGGTGTGGAAGACGTTATGCTGCTTCCAGTGAGCGGGCAGCTTCAAATGATAGGCTCCATTGCCTAAGTCCTTCTCCACCTCAAAGGGGCCAGAGCGTTTGGATGCAAGTTTCCAGGTGGGGGCTTTTAAGGGAAGATTGCGGGTGTCCAGCATGATGAGGGAGCCAACTTTGATCTCATGTCCAGGGAGGCGCTTCCAGTCAGAAAACATTTTTTAATCCTCGATGGACTTTGTCAAATGTTCACAAAATAGATTGTGTGGCTCGAGGAGTGCACACACATGGTCTTCAGCTGCAGGGACTGTTGAGGAGAGCTGGGGCCAATTTGAAAGGAGGAGTTGTAACTGAGGGTGGCCTCAAAGGGGGAGAGGTTGGTCGAGGAGTAGAGTGAATTGTTGTATGCAAACTGTGCAAGGAGTAGGTCCTTAGCCCAAATGTCCTGTGAGGCTTTAGCGTATTAGTGCAGGTACTGCTCCAGTACCTGGTTCACCCACTCAGTCTGCCCATCGGACTGGGGGTGGTAGGCTGTAGATCTGCAGGGCTTGATGCTGAGGAGGGTTAGCAACTCTTCCCAGAACTGGGCGGTGAGCTGGGGTCCCCTGTCACTCGCTATCTCTTTGGGGAGACAAACATGGCAAAGACATGGTTGACAAATAAATTCAAGGTCTCCACCGCAGTGATAGAGGAGAGGCAGGGGATGAAGAGCGCGAACTTGGTAAATTGATCAATGACTACCATGATAGCATCTGAGCCATTGGAGGGGGGAGCTCCACAAAGAAGTTTACTGAGACTGAGGTCCACGGGCCTTCTGCCTGCTGCAGAGGGTGTAGCAACCCCTTCTTCCCAGATCAGTCCAATTTTTCTTGGCACAGGTGACACAGCGGGAGATCCAGGCGGAGATGTCCTTTGAGGACCCTGGCCAATTATAAGTTCTCTTTATGAGATCAGCGCACTTCTTGATGTCAGGGTGCCCAATGGTCTGGGGGACATGGTGTTCTTTGATAACATAGTTGCGCAGGGATGGGGGGACCCAAACCTGATCGCAGAACCAGATGGTTCCCTCCCACAGGGTGTATGGGGCTCTCTTCTGACTCGAGGACTCTAGGTCAGTGTAAAGCTCTAACCCTTTGGGACAACAGTTCTGGGCAGCAAGGATGCGGATGAGGAGCGGGGCATTGGGGGAAAGGTCAGCAAAGGCTACCATCGGAGGGGCCAAGGAAAGGATTTGGGAGGGGGCACTACAGTAGTAAGCTAAGCATGTCCTCTCCACCATTGGGTGATAGAGATGGGTTCCAGCTGAGCATGTCTTACAACACATTCAGGGGGCCTTTTATGAATTCATATTCAAAATGAAACCCACATAGGTCCTGGTATGTGCAATTTTGGCGGTGCCCCAACTTCTGAGGTTTGCGGTAGTATAGTAAAGCCTAATGATCAGTCTGAACGGTGATTTCATGCTGGGCGCCTTTCAGGAGGTATCACCAGTGGGTGAGTGACCACGCCACTGCCACTAGCTCCTTGTCATAGATTGGCCATGCTTGTTCTGTGGAAGTGAATTTGTGGAGTAGTAGGCCACTGGGTGCTCGACCCCCTCATGCTCCTGTAGCAGCACGGCACCCACTGCCACCAATGAGGCATCGCAGGCTACAATGAAGGGTCGTGAGATGTTGGCATGCCGCAGGACTTGGGCGGTGAGGAAAACCTCCTTGATAGACTTAAAGGCCTGCTGGCATTTTGAGGACCGCTTGAAGGGGGCGTTCTTCCCAGTGAGGGGGTGAAGGGGTGCCACCAGTTGGGCGAGGGCTGGGGAGAATTTCTTTAAGAAGGTGATGGTGCTGAGGAAACTTTGGAGTTGTTTATGTGTAGTAGGGGTAGGCCAAGACTGGATCGCCTCGAGCTTTGAGGGGGAACAGTATATCCATCCTTCAGGATGAGGCTACCTAAGAAGGTCACTTTGTCCCAGAAAAATTCGTACTTTGAGGGTTTTACAAAGAGCTCTGCTTTGTGGAGGGCTGTCACCACTGCTTCTAGATCCTTGGCGTGTTGCTCTGGGGTGGAGGAGTGGACCAGAATATCATCAATGTAGGCTACGGTGCATGAGAAGTGCAAGTCCCCAAGCACATCATCAATGAGGCGCTGGAAGGTGGCCGGAGCATTCTTCAGTCCAAATGGCATCACTCTGAATTGAAAAAGACCCCGGTGGGTGCGGAAAGCTGTGAGCCAATCTTGTCCTCTCGCCACCCTCACCTGGTTAAAGGCGTTCACCAGATCCAGTTTTGAGAAGACCCAGGATTTGGCAATGGCTTGGGAAATGGTCTGCTCTAAGGGCAGCGGGTAGGGGTCAGGGATGGTGATGTTGTTGAGGTGGCCATATTTGATTCTTGGGCGCAGGGTGCCATCTGCTTTCTGAGCGAAAACTATGGGTGAGGCGACTGGTGAAGATTTCTTGATAAGCCAGCCCTTCTCTAGCATCTCGTCTAGCCAAGTCTCCAAGGCCTTGTCCTCTTCCCTGTGTAGGGGTAGAGGGGGCAGTTGATCTTGACTAGGTCAACCATCAGCTGAAATGTTAGGTCATATTCAGAGTGTAGGGGGAGCTTGGAAGCCAGCGACATGTCAAAGATGGACTTATAGGGGGTTAGGAAGGGTGGGAAGTCCGAAGGGAGGTCAATAGGAGCGGGGTCTGGGGGGAAATAGAGCTGAGGGTTGTGTCAAGGGGGAGGGTTTTCAACAAGGGAAACTCTCCACTCAACTTGAGTTTCAAGAACAAAAAGGAGTTATTGGCAAGATTAATGCAGACCTGCTGTCGCTGCCACCAGCCCACCCCCAAAATCATGGGGTAGAGCAAGTCCTGTATGGCTGAAAAGTGGTCACTGAACCCAAAGTCGTGGACAGAGAAGTGCAATGGGTGTTGGATGCGGTAAGACTTCATGTTCCGATGAAGCACCCAGGACTGATGAGGCTTCTTCCATTGCCAGGTTCAAGGAATGCGCCACACTGAGGTCAATAAAGTTGCCTGCCGCTCTGGTGTCGAGGAGGGCTTGCACAGTAAATTCACCCGACCTTGAGGGGAAAGAGATAGGGAACAAGAAGTAGGCTTGATCTTCTTTATTAGGGTGAGCAGAGAGAGGGCAGCTGAGGAGGGAGCATGACCCATCATTAGAAGAGATTGACCAAGAGGCGCCAGGCTGGTCTGGAACTGGGGAGGGGTTTCTGCTTCCTCCTTGTCCCAAATGGGGCAGCGAGGGTTGATGCATATGCCCACTCCACTCTCTTTGAGGGGGCTTCATGGTTAACTGGGGGTGATGGCGCCAGGATGGGCAGGCTCTGAGCTCTGGGGATCAAGGACCCACTTTCCTGATCCGGGGTGAGAGCAAGGGGTGAAGCAGGCAGGGACTCTTCCAGGGGAGGGTACCCAAAAGTGGGTACAGAGGGGGCGCAGAGGGCGGCGAGACCTGGGGGCGCTTCCCTTGGCCGCGACCACTAGCAGGGGGAGAGGGGTGGCACACAGCCCCTCAAGAGCTGCTGCAGCACATGCGGGTGCATAGAAAGGCCTGGCCCCAATTGCACGAGCCACAGAGAATACTCTCTAAGGACCCAGGGGAGGGGGTCCCAAGATACATGGGCAGCCGCAGTGGGGTCCAAGGCATCTCAGAAGGTGGAGATGGCGATCTCAGGGAGGGGGATGGGCACTGTGGGGGCCAGGACCATAAAGGCTTCGATCAAGGTGGGCAGGTCTGAGGCTGTCTGCCCTAGTGTGAAGAGATGGAGGAGGCGCGCAAGTCTAGACTCAGGGCCTGGACCGCCAAAGTGACCAGCGCCAGTAGGGGGTGGGGTTCCCAGACTTAGCGGCAGAGCGGAGCACTCCCCTAACCCAGTGGCAGGCATCCCCATCTAGGGCATCAAGAAGAGATATGCTCTGCTGGGCATCAGAAGGAAGGGGAGCTTTCCCCCCATTGGCGGTGAAGTGCACCTGAAGTTCTTCCAGGACACCCAGGATTTGGTCAGCCACCTCCTCAGAAGGGATAGGGGGGACTCCCAACCCTATCATGTTGATTGATGGGGTGACACTTGACGCCAGGGGTCTGCGGGGTGGGGACCAGGTCAACACAAACTGGTGGCATGCTTGGATGAATGAGGCAGCCAACCAGCAGGAGAAGGCCAGGTTGCAGAGAGAGAGTATGTTTAAGGTTAGGGTGTAGGCCAATGCTTCGCCAGTGCCAGCGAGGAGGGTGGAGAAGGCCAAGGTTATGGGTCAGTTCATCATGTCATGGAAATAGCTGATAAGAATTAGACTGGGCTCCCAGTCAGGGTGTGTGAGCACCCATTGGAGAGCCCAGAATGCCAAGGGCACAGTGGTCTGTGTGACTAGAAGAAGGGGGGATCTAGTGGAGACATGAGGAAAGCAAATGTTTATAAATGTACTGAAGGCCCCCAAGGCAAACCAGATGGTTGCAATGGGGGCAACCGCTTGTCGTCGGGGGCAACCCTCAAGGGTGGGAGAGAGGCGGGGAGGATGACAACTCCTCCAGGGGGCGCGGTTGCTGGCCTTGGTTATGGGTAGGTGGGTCTGTGCACCAGAGAGGGGTGGCATAGGATTAACCGCGCAAAAAGGGGTGCTGTTGAAGGGAAAAATGGACCTGTGATGAGCGTTAGGGCTGAGTCCCCCTTGGTTGGGGTACTCTGGGGCCCTTAGGTGGGTGGGATCAATGGTGGATGAGCTAGGTGTGGGGCCGAGCTCATGGGTATTAGGGCGAGGGCACCCTGAGGCTGCTCTGATAGGGAGCGCTCTTTTGGGAAACCTGATGGCAAAGTGAACGGATGGGTTCGCATTTAATGGATATGCAAAAATGGATGGAGAGTTGACTCCATCATTGAGAGCGAGGTGGTTTACTGCAGATATGATCTACCGCCACGTGGTGGGGTCAAGCGACCAGATGACCCATTTGGTGATCATTGGGATAACAATTTGGGTGGCAGTGCATTTTGCTCGATTGATTGGCAGAATCTTGAACAGGAAAACAAACAGGTGGAGTCCGCAACAAGGCATTTGGAGTATTCAGCTTTATTCTGGTGCAAAGCATGAGGAGAATAAGAATGAACTGACAACTGCCCATCAGCAGGGCAGTTGCCTTAAGTATTGGGCAAATTGCATAGTGGGGATGCTAGGGTATTGGGTGGTTGGGGATTGGCGATGGGGTTTGGTTGGCTGGCGGGTGGGGGAGTAGATGGATGCCCAAAATCTTGGCAAAAATCAAAAAACTTTTGCTAATTTTCCAAATTTTTGGGCCAGACCAGGTTGATGGTACTGATCTGGAACTTGACCATTTGAGTCAGGCAGCTCACGAGGTTCAGATTTCCCAGATTCGTCTTGGGGGGCTGTGGCCTTGGTGCTTGGTTGTCCGCAACCTGGTCCAGACTCTCAATTTGATTGTCTACACAATCCAAACTTCTCAGATCTGTCCCAGGGGGTAGGGGCAACTGGTCTGAGTCACTGGTGGCCTGGTTCAAAACCCAAATTGAGTTCTGATCTGATTTTTGAACCTGACCAGTCCAGACCAGCTCCATTAGCCCAGAATTTGCAGACTGGGCTCTGGATACTAGCACTGGCTGTTCCTTAAAAATTTTGGCAAGTTTCCCCTGGTGAGTGAGGGGTCCCAGGGGCCTACCCATGGCCCCTGGCCTGCATGATCTCCTGGCAGGTCCCATCTATTAATTTTACCAGGGTGGGGAGGGGGGGGAGAGATCTGAATATCTCTAGGCAGAAGGGCAGTTACCCGACGCTCATCAACCACGTGCACCAGGTCACTCAGCTGCGACAGGGGGTCCACTTAGACCTTTGGCCCCTTTTTTGTCTGAAAGGGATACTGCTCCCTATCCAGTTGTAGGGGCTGGTCCCCAAGACTTACATAGATCACTGCTAAACACTTTTGCTCGGTAACTGTGCAGTTCATTCGTGACAGTTCAGGCTTTGACTACAAAATGCGATAGGATGCTCTATGCCATTGTCGTCCTTCTGAGATGATACTTCCCCTATAGTGGAGAGGGAAGCGTCAATTTGCACTATGAACTGTTTGTCAAAGGTGGGATATTGCAAAATGGGTGCGCTTGCTAGCGCAGTGTTTAAAATGAAAAAGCATTCTTGCATTGTTCTGTCCAATTGAAAGAAGCGTTTTTCTTTAACACCTCAAAAAGTGGGGCCTTAATACAACTGAATTTGGGGATGAACTGTCAGTAGTACCCAACTATCCCCAGAAACACTTGCATGTCCCGCTTACTACCTGGGCGAGTCATTTTGCTTATTGCTTCCACCTTAGCTGGCTGAAGTTTAAGCCCATTTGAATCCATGACTAACCTGAGGTATTCCAATTGTTCTTTAAATAAATGGCACTTCTGAGGCTTAATTTTGATACTAGCAGCCGTGAGGTGTCAAAACACTTGTTTAAATTGGACAAGGTGTTCAGTAAACATCTATGAGAACACATTGATATTGTTGAGGTAAACTAAAATTCAGGAAAACTTTAAATCATCTAGGATCATATCCATGGCACGCTAGAACGTAGCCAGGGCATTGCACAACCCTTGTGGCATGCGAGTTAGCTGGAATAACCCTATCAAAGTGATGATAGTGATTTCTCCCATTCTGCTGATGGCAATTTGATCTGCTTTTACCCCAAGATCAGATCCATGGCAGAGAAATAATAAGCACCTCTTAATTGGTTCAATGCATCGTCAATCCGTGGAAGAGGGTAAGAATCCTTCTTCATTAAATTATTGAGTTTATGATAGTCAATAAACACTCGATTTGTGCCATCTTTTTTATTTTTACAATGAGCGCAAAGTGAGGCCCACGAACTGTTTGACAGCTCTACCATTCCTTGCACAATAAGTTTAACCACCTTGTTGGAGACAACCTCTTCCATCACTTTTGAACGTCTAGTAGGTTGCAATCAAATGGGAGGGTGATCTCCCATATCTATCTAATGTACCACCCCTTGAGCGCACCCCAAAGGGTCATCATCATGTACAAAAATATTTCAATTTACTAAAATAACGCCATAGCCTGTTCTTGCTGTTCCACCAATAATCCAGTAAGCACTTCCCGCAAAACCACAGCCAATATGCCAAGCAGAGAGCTTGTTGTTAGTCCAAGATCCTCCCAGGAGCCAAAATAATGAATACAGCAGACTTCTTATATAGGAACAAAGTGTAAGTAAGCCACCACTTGGTGCCACTGGATCATTATTGTCTCCTTCTGTAAATTTGCTAGCAGCACTTTCACTTCTCCATTCCCAGGTAGCAGTAGCCTTGGAGCCACATGTGGTTTGAGCTAAAAGTGCTGGTGAGGAGCCATTATTTCTCATAAAGCCCTTTTGGGACATTGATTTCAGCTCAGTCCTTACTATGCACTGGTGTCCAGATGGTAGGCTCAAATCTCTTGCTGCCCAAAGCGAAATCCCTTTGTACTCATAAATCTAGTTGGGGAGGACCCTGGTCTGCTGCTTCAGTCATTGATAATGAACAGGAATCACTCCATCGCTGTATGCTAGATTGATTTGACTAGAGCGGAATGGCTCCATTGGGATTCCACAAGTAGTAAAATAAACAGGAATCTGTTGCCTAAAATATTAAGAGTTTCCTCTGCCATGTTTATCACAACACCAAATTTCCTCATAAATGCTGCGCCAATTAACACGTCATAGTTGTTATTTGGCAGAACTACCACTGGAGCGGAAGCCCAGGCTGACCCAAATTGTAAGGGCAACGCACTATATGCTCCTTCATACACAGTGCTATGCGTCCCTGCGGTTCCATATACTACTCAATAGTCCACGTCCGGTTTGAGCAGAAGCTTAGCCACCAACCAGGTAGAGACTATGTTCACAGGGCTCCCATGTCAATGATAGCACGGATTTTTGTGTTTTGAACGAAAATGTCACAATAAGTAAATTCTGAGTAAGAGGAACCATCAGTGTTTATTACATGTACGTCCTAGGGCTTAGTATTACTTAAGAAGGAGGAAATGCCCCTGCCAACCTGAGGATACTCATTGATAACTTTTTCCACCAAAATGGCTACATAACCCCTACTAAAGAGGCAGCGGCCATTGGGGGATTCGCGTTACTGGTGCCAGTCTGTTCCAAGATCTGCCACGCATATGGCTTCTGCATGTCCTGGCGGAATTTGGGGATTAAGGGTGAATTTTTACTTCTGGAAGTGGAAGCAGGGTACCCAACGTAAGCTGTTGGTATAGCAATTCATCCAATTGAGCTTTGGTTCTACCCAATCAGAAGCTTGTGAATTGTTAGGGACAAGTGGATTGAACATAGTGGAGGTAGAGCGTCCCATCTCTACTCCACTTGAGCTTTTCCTGCTCAGTTTCCTTGATTGGCATCACATACACTCATGTTTTTTTAGTACTAGATGGTACATACACTCATGTTTTGCTAAGGCAGTTTGTTGCATAATGCCCTCTTCATCTGCACTAGAAGCAGGTATTAATGAAAGTTTCACGTATATAGCTTGCAGCGGAAGGACCAGAGCGAAAATTAATGGTATGTTTCTAAGGTTGTGAACAAACCGGCAGATCATACCTAGGCTGAAAAGGATTTCCAGATCTGTATAATGGACAAATATGTTCCGGCAGTTGATAGCTTAGTCGCTGTAGCCCATACTCTGAAGAGTTTAGTGTAGGGATAGCAGAGGGTTTTTGGGCTATATTAGGGGCACTGATCATGGCGGAGAGTTGAAGTAAGGTATTCACAATATGAACAAGTCCTGCATCTCCATCCAAAACATGAGACATAACGTTATATAGTTCCCAATATGGTTTGATGGCTGCTGTCATCACTATACTGACATCCTCAGTGGATAAAATGTTAGCTCCAATTAGTACATGTGCTTCTGCTGAGAAACGTTCAGCAAAATCTAATAGGGTCTCCCTTTGGTGAAATTGTATAATCAGGAAGTCAGCTTTCCATTGGTCCACCTTGGTTGCACCCCCAAATAGCCAGAGAACAATCGCTTTAATTTTTTCATAGGATGCCGAGCTGTTTGAATGGTAGCAGGTAACTTGATCAGCGCTTTCCACATCTAGAGCAGATAATAACAGCTTCACTTTCCGCTGATAAGAAGCCCCTTCCACAGCGAATTTTTAGCACTTGAAGTAACTGTGTAGATTAATGTCATGACTGAAAGGAGGTAATTTTCAATTTTCACAGCTTAGCCTTGCTCCAGGCTCCTGCGGCAAGGATCAGGTGAATTGGTTCCAGAGAGACTAAGGATACCCCTTTGTGAATTATCATACAGCCGGCTGGTTGAGCTCATATCCGGCGTAATGAACTTAAAGGAAGTAGAGTCACGTGGGGGATATGTTCCAGAGCCTGAGGGTTATTTGTTGGCGGATCCATAGCATTCTTCCCATGAATCACCTCTAACTGCACCATCCCCCCTGGATCATACATACTCCACAAAATGCTCGTTGATCAACTGCTCCGCTTTAACTGAATGGCATCTACACCATCCATCCTGTAATCCCCGTTGCAGTGTTGCATATTAATATTGCAACTCCTGATGATATTCCCACTCCTCGTGCAACTGTTGCTCCATTGCTTGTAGTCGCAAGAGGACATCTTTGATTGTATTCTGCATATGGGCGTGCTGCCAGCTAGCATTATCCGCTTGTCAATTAGCATCATGTATTTGGGTAAGGATGGTGGCTTGTTCCCGTATCAATCCCTCATTGGCCCATCAAAGGGTATCAAGTTGTTCTTGCATGTCAGCATACTCTCATGTCTCATGGATTGGAAGAGGGAAAATTTGATACCGCTCAGCCTGGCTGACAGCTTCCAATTGTGTAGCCTGACGGATTATCTGGAGATATTTGGGGGACGTTGACCAAAGGATAAGCATGTTATTAGCCGGTCACTGACCACTCCATTTGATACAAAGTTGGTTTACTTCAGCTGATACAAAACTGACTTGATCCGCCACTTGCTGTTCCGCCAGTGTTATTTTTTCCTTAAGCTGAGCAATTATGGCTTTGAGTGCTTCCACCCATTCAGTTAAATACATCATAAAGCGCTCAGTATTGGTTTTTAACGTTGTGACGTCCCAGATCCATTCCATTGATAGGCCATGCCAATCCAACAGTTTGTCAATTACCCAAGATAACTCAAGATTTAATTGGGGTACCAACATGTCCAATCAATGGCGGATGTTCTCAACACGGAAGCCCATTTGCCCAAGCGCCCCCTGTACCTCCAAAAAGAGCAATTGAGGCGGTAAATAAAGAGGTGAATATCATTTTGCTGTGCTTGAGCGAACTGCATCACATCTCCAATCTCTATATTGTGGTGAGCCAACACATGCAGTATCTAGCGAATAGACAGTTGCACATAAGTGACTAGATACTCCTTAATTCTGTGAGTACCAATGTGGTGAATCAACCCCTTTGTAGTTGCATCCAGATAGGACATGTACATGGCATAGCGATTTTCTTGGCCTTGTTGGTTATAAAACATACTTAAGGCATACTCCCCCACCTTATCTTCATATAATTGCTATCCATGTAACAGCCATTCCATAATATTCCGCAGCTGCTAAGGAGTTACATTTGTGTTGCAACCTAGTTGGTCAGCCATCAGCTCATGGCAGTCTTCTAGTTGCAGATTGATATTAACTTCATCATTACCCAGTTTGGTCACAGTGAATAATTGCTCATTATTAGGTGCCTCTCAAGCTTCTTCCGCATGATGCGTGCAGAATCTGATATAATGGTGATGTAACAAATGAGGGCTCATCATTGTACATTAGCGTCAAAATAACTATAGTTGATAATGGCTCCCTGTAGTGAGCACCAATGTCAGAAAATTGACTATGGGCTCTACTAGTTGGCAGGCCAACCAGTATGAGGACTGGTTAGCCCTTGCCATTTTACCTTAGGCGTTGGGGCCAGCAGCACCAGCTAGCCCCTTGGCATGTTACCTGCGCCATTCAGGGATCCCCTAGCCTAAACTCCAACCAACAAAATAAATGATAAACTTATAACCAAAGGTAGAATAGGCAAAGGGAGATATTTATTGAGAAAAAAGCTCCAGGTACTTATACTATTTACAAAAGGGCTACTGCGCCCACCGCCAATCTACTGGCTCTTCCACTGGTTCTTCCAGCCAACCACTCTTCTTCTTCTTCTACTACATTATTCTCTTCCCTGGTGTCGACTCTCTTGCTCCATCCTTCCTGATGTCCAAATTAATTTTGGCTCATCCTTGGCCTTAAGTTGCCGGTGAGCCATATAAAATATTAATCTTAATAAATGACAAATTTGTGTTCAACCTTCAAGTTGATATACATGTGCTGGAAACAACTTCAGTTGCTCGCTTTGACTCAAAATACTTTGGCATCTTGCCAACATCTCTTCTCGTCTTATCTTGATTAATTGATTAAAATAAATGAGGCAACAGAAACAACTTCAACCACCTCAAACTCATAATTGTCAGATCCACTGACCTTGGATAATCAGTATAGGCAGTTAATTCATAGAAGAATTATTGAAGAGAATACATCAGCTTTCTTCTGGAAATCCCACAATGGTCCATGAATGGCAGTTGGCATCAAACACTGATTCCGCTGAATGATACTAATTGGATCATCCTTGGCTATTATTCACCGGTGATCCTTATACTAATTTGGGGCCACCAATTGGCCCCACTCAAACCTAATACCAAACTTGGTGGAATACTAATTTCAGCTCAACACAAATTGGAGAGCAACTAACCAGCAATTATATCAAATAACATGAAATTCAGTCAATAAGACATTTCACCAGGATTGACCATATCATCCCAAATAATGATTAATCATTGGAGGATTCCATCTGGTTAAAATTCTGACATTCACACCCACTTAACCAGATGGTAATCCTCCTACTTCCAAATTCAGCGTGTGGGGCGGGCGTCCAGGGCTTGCCCCTCCATGCCACCACTAACCGCTGGAACCAAACCACAGTGGCACACCACCGCCACCTCTTCACAAACCCATCAGCTACTCCAGCACCAACCAGCAGAGTACCCCTGTAGTGAGCACCACTGTTAATTCTCAACGTAGAGTCTTGATTCTTTTGAGTCAGTTTGCACAGGGTATTAGCCACTGAGCAACCAAATAATATGATATGAAGATCGCCAATTCTTAATAAAAACTTAATAAACTTTACATGGAGCTATCGCCCCTTATTTCAACCTTTATTATTTTAATAATATGCAGACCTCTCTGCAACAACCTAAATTCCGAAAGAAGTCCTTCTTCAATCCTCCATGTGACTCTTTATATCTCAATTCCCCAAGCTGGATGCATCCTCAGCTTGGTAGTCTTCTATTCGTTTCCCCTTTTATTTGAAACTCTAAATTATATTAAATCACGGTGTAATTTCCCTGTTCTCACTGATTGGTCAACATTTCAATCGACTATTATTTGTTTATCTCTTTTCATCAATCTTGAGACTTGTCTCAATTCCCCCTCCAATCACCCAGTATGATTAGCATAATGTCTAGTCATATCAACTTACCAACAACAATCTTGCCCAGTTGTAATCTCAATTGCAGCAATCTGGTGATCACTAATTGGGGCACTTTTGACAAAGCCATAGAAGAAACAAGGGACCAACTACCATGAGTCAAGGCCTCTTTCGCTTCACTATTAGCTTTGAGGAAGTATCTTCCTTAACCCATGGTCGTAGAGGAGCTCAACCAAGACCACTTTTCACCTCCCTCAGTTCAGATAATAAAGAAAATGATGTTCCTTCTATGGAGCTTGATCCTATAGGACTGCTAGCCTCCCAGTATCTGGATTAGATGGCTAACATACCCCCCAAACATGTTGAAGAGGTCATGAGATGTCTCCTTTGTGTTACCATCTCTCTGTCAAAGCTATCAACAAAGCTACTTGAGATGTTCAGAAGCTATTGAGCCATGACTATCTGTATGCAAACTATCATCTATTTCAGGAGATGATTATGTCCACTATAATAAAGAAAAATTGCTGCTTAGTCACAAATAGTCAAAATGATTGACTGATACATAAATCCATTGATCTACCAGACCTTGAGGATTCTCTTGAAGCACAGTGAGATCAGTTGACTGGTTGAGTTTATGTAGGCTCACCCCAAATCACCCAGCTTTTGGTAAATTATTTTTAATGGCACCTTTTGAGAAGTTCATGCTGTCATTCTACACAACAAAATGTCAGGAAGGCAAAGCCAACCGTTGAGTAGAAAAACTTGCTGACCAACTGAATGTCAACTTGGCTTGCATCAATTGTGAGATATTGGATTAGTATAGGGCATCAACTCAATGGGCGGCTGATCTAACTCATAAATGTAGCCATGTTGAGCTGATATGAGATCTGAAATGTCGTGACATACAGCCGTGGAGGCCACCAATCAAGAGGCCCACACTCATATGTCGGAACATCAGAAAGTTAGTAGAAGAGTTGGTTTGGTAGATTGGTCACCTCTTGGGCATGGTGATTGGTCACCACAACCAGATTTAAGGCCTTGAATGGAGCACTGAGTCCAGTCAGGACAGTCTCCACAGCCTCATAGAGTCTCTTAATGGAGCCATCTAATCTTTCAACTGTCTGTATGGAGAATTTGGCTCTCTGAATGACCTGGCATGAGCCCAGATAATGAGAATCACACATATCACTGAGGAAAATGTTGCCATTAAGCCCAACTTGAAACTGCAGAACTATGACATTCAGAAATCAAGAAATCTTTGGAGCACAAGCACTAATAACTTTCTGACAAATTAAACCAGTAACAGGATGAAATAAGAGGCATACTCTGTAGATGACAGCAGGGCCCTCCTGCCAGAAGATGGAAAGAATATTTTCACTGACACACAAAAGTATAGTAAAATGGACTAAGAATCTGAGGGTGACGAGGCGCTTTCAGGATAAGTTATTCCAGAAGTTCTGACTTTAATACTCACCCACAAAGTATCAACTCTAATGCTGTTCCAGAAATACCTATTTGTGCCTTTCTATCTATTCCACACAACCGCAATGAAACACCAGCATTATCTATACTCATTTACACTTCATCTACCTCAACTTGCTTAAATTTCAGCTCCACAGTCAGCAGCACTGACCTCCCAACTGCACCACAAGGCCTCAGCTGATTAATCAAGGATACCAGGATTTCGATTTTTTGGTAGATTAGATAAGATCTGGTGGATTGTTGCACAGAGGTTAAGCCCACTGATATAATGGAAGGAAGGTATGAAGATCGCCATTCCTAATCTTTTGCTTCGATAACTAAATTGAAGCTAAATTCAATTTTTTAAAAAATACAAAAAACAACCATTTGATTGAGCCAAAGCTTACTGATGTCAATGCAATTGATGCCCGCTGCCCCATCTTGGGGTGGTGGTGCGCCACCATCTGGCGTCTTTCAGCCACCACTGAAGCGCGCCCAGGCTGGCTCTACTAGCCCCCTTAATGCTACCAGGCGTTATGTCCCCCTTGGGACTTGACTCACAACCTTACAAGTTCCCAGGCGGTGCTCCAGAGCCCTTTGGTGCTCCCAAAGGGCAATTTGAATTTTGGCTTCCAGGTCAAATATGAGACCCTCTTCCCATATGCAAGCACAGCCATCATTGAGATGGCCACGGCAGTGTTTAAAAACACCAGCTTCATTGATTTCCGCCCTTAAAGGGTAACTCAACCTTGGCTTCCATTTCAATCTGATGAAATGGCAGCATCTAAGCTGCCATTAATTTTTTTAAAAAAGTCCTTTTCCTACCGTTCGCACCTGGCTCCCATATGAGGCCACTTTGGTGGTCTAGTTCGCCAGGTTGCCCTCCCATCTTTCCTCTGAACGTCTTCTTATAGGCTCATGAAGGGTTGACCATTTATGGCAAAGACCCCATGTTACAATTTGTGGTTCTGAATGGAGCGGATCTTTTGGCAGGGCTGCGCACCTTTGCAACAATCTGACCATTCCATTGCAACACCCACCTTGTAATCCCCCCTCATGAAAGTGATCAGATCTGCCCCTGATCACCCATTCTAGGGGTGCATCAAGCAAGGCTATGCCACTTTGCACCTTGTGCTTTGAGCTTGTTTGCTTGAAGCGCAAGTGCCCTATAGCTTCTGCCTCCACCACTACTGCTGGTGCTCCTCCCTCTGGCGTTGGGTCAGCATCCAGTTTGGCCCAATTCTTTAAATGGAGCTCAATCCTCCCGCCCCCAACCTCAGCAAATTCTGGTGCCACTTTCAAGGCGGCAGCCAAATAAAATTTATTTTTTAAAAAAATTTAAACAATTTGACAGGATTACAGAATCCTGAGTCAATGACTGACTCAGTTTCAGCTGAGCTGCCATGGTCAACAGCATGTGGCCAATCAGCTCCTACCACTGCCCCAATTCTAGTGGCTGGCATAGTGCTGGCTGATTTAATCCATTCAAGGCTCTTGAATGGATTGATGAGGACAAATGGCCATACCATTTCAAGCTGTATTTTGCTTTGGAGGAATTTTTCTGAGCCTCCTGAATCAGAGCCCCACCATTTTTGTCCAAAAAATGGGTATCCGTTTTATAACAATATTGACAAAATGGCAGTTGAAGCCGCAGCTGCTCCTGCCAACACCTTAATTTTCCATCAACTTTATGGGGCAATGGAATCCTTTGGTGAGGGTATTCTTATCCCCAATTTTTCCCATGACTTTGAGGAAGATGCAAAGTATGAAATTGAGGAGCTTGCTTTTGGTGCAAGCTGCACTTACATCGACATAGCAGAAACTTCTCTTTATAACCCCAATTATCCCAAAACCTGCCAGCGCATTAAGTCATTCAATTGTGTGCCTGCTCTCATAACTTTCGCTGAGCATTAAATTGCTCAATACATTGGGCAATGAGCACTGTTGGCCTCATCAATGAATAAAACCCACAATTATACCTCCTTATGCCTCATATTGTTGATGCTCCTACCCCAATGTTGTCTGCCATAGGCCATCAGCTAAAGCGTGCGCTGGAAAAAGTTCCTTAAATCTTTATCACCTTCTGATATGGCTTCCTAGGCTGTTAGCTGAGGTACCATATTAGGAATTTTTAATTCCAATAAATATTTTGTTTGGCCCATTTGCAAAATAAAGATGCATGGTGGCTCCCCTTTTGGGTTGGCACCACTAGTGCTAAAAAATAAAAAAAGATCGCCGTTCTTTCCACAAAGCTTCCTCACCATCCTATATGGATTCCTAGGCTAATAACTTAGGGGCTATAAGAAGAGTTTTTATTATGATACCCTTGTTTGGCTTATTTTCAAATAAAGATGCATAGAGGCACCCTTTTTTGGGTTGGGCACCACTAGTGCTAAAAAGATCACCGTTCCTCAAGCAAGGATGGTAAAATATGTAAAATAGAAGCAGAGCGCTTCTGGGAACACAATATTTATTAGAAATAGCTTTGCATTGCCACAACTAAAGGGGCCAAAACCAGATATTAACTTCGTGCTACAGAGTCCACTGTGGCTTAACAAAAAACAAACCCCATCCATTCTCTATATATACTATTATCTATCTATCGCTGCAGTCGCTCCTATAACTTTACCAAGCAGGTAAACTCACTCAATATCCGCTCAGTGCAATATTGGCATAATGTACCTGTATTGCTGCATTTCACCATTAACCTTTGGCATTCAGTCCACCAACAACCATCAGGAAATTACTACTATAACCCACTTTAAATTATCCTTGGCTTCTAGTTGCCAGTAATCAAATTATACCAATTGTATCTGAACTGCTTCCTGAGGCAACCAGATCTAGTATTTCACATGCAATTGCTCAACTACCAATAATGAAACTAATTGAATCCTAGTATTCGGCCTAGTGAGAGGAAACCATCTGGTTAATTTCCTGACATATCCCCCTCTTGAAAATATGTTTTTCCTCCCATATGTCGCCTACATCTCATCCTCAGCTAACTGATCTATAGGAATCTCATCTATATTCAATAGTGGAACCTTCTGTATTCCGCTGATGGTGTATGGGCCTTCCAGGGGATTATCTTACTGTTTGTATGCCCAGAGGAACTTAGCGTGCACTCAGTTAATAATCCGCTCACTTTCTGGGTCCTTGAGTGTGTAGATATCGGTGCATGTTTTCTCTATTATCTTGAAGGGACTGATCCAGATTCTAGCTAGCTTATTCCTCCTCCTAAATCCATGCTGGTCATGAAACAAGACATGCTCTCCTATTGTGAACTATGAAAGTCCACCAAGTCGTTGTTGATTAGAATTGTACTACTTAATTCTTTGGTTAAGCTGGTTGATTAATTCATTCTGAAGTTTAATAAGCGTAGATGTCAGATTCATCAGATAACTTTGGGGGTCCATTCCACCTGTGTCCGCTAAACAAGAGTAAAGAAGTGGAGGCAGAACTGGGTGTATGCTGTAGAGTTTAAGAAACAGACTCTTTCCCATCGCTGAGTGATAGCTGATGTTATATATGTAAAGTGCAGTGGAGAGAAGGGTACTCTAGTAAGAGGGCTGATTCTTTACAAGCTTTCTAAGGATATCTACTAAAGTAATGTTGACCTGCTCAACTGTCCTGTTAGATTTGAGGTGTTATGGAGTAATTAGCACCCCACGGATTAGCATAAATTCATATAATTTAGGGAGGACATGCAAAGTGAAGTTGGTTCCATTGTCTGTGAGTATGAAAGGTGGGCAGCCATGCCATTGGATGACACACTCCATTATAGCTTTTCAGAAGTTACAGCCCTTAAATCTTTGATTTCTTGTGCCTCTACCCACCTTGTCAGATGATATAACTCTACTAGGATGTACTTGGTGTGATTCGCGCCCATTGGCAAGGGCCCACAACATCAATGGATACCATATGCCAAGAAAAACATGGTTTAACCAGATAATAATTGGTTTTTTTTGGAAGGGCTTCTCCGCTTATCTTGATGACAACAATTGATCATTTCAAGCATGACAAAGTGCATATTCTTCCAGTAATATCACGGCCACAGAAATTACAACGTTTTTCATAGTTCTACGTGCCCTGCCACCTTGTGTGCATCCAAGATAATACCCGCTCTGGCAAAGGGCTATGTAAAATCAATGTGATTCCATCAACTTTCTTAAATAGATCACCATCCCTCAAGAACGCATCCAACCTCATCCCATCCAGCGCCCAAATGATTTGAGGTGACGCTTCAGCGTATTTGCCACTGATCATTTTATCTTACATTATATCAGCGGGATCCATCATGATAGTGACCTTTGGTAAGAGTGATAGGAAATCAGTGTTCTAGTGCTTTGCACCCGGCCATTGGATTATCTCAAAATCATATTCTTAAAGCTTGAGCGCCCATCATGTGAGCCATCTCTCTGGCTCCTAGAGATTCTGAAACCAGTGTAACAAAGCATGATTGGTCATGACTTTGAGCTATAATCAGTGAAGATAACCCAAAACTGTTTGTATGCATAAATCATCACCAGGCACTCCCACTCAGTCACAGTATAATTCAACTTGTGCAGTCTAAACTTCTGCTGCAGTAAGTAACAGGATGCTCCACCCCATCATCATCCTGCTGTGACAAGACTGCTCCTATAATATAAAGGGAAGCGTTAGTCTAAATGATGAATATTCATTGAAGTTTGGATACTGCAGCACTGGAGCACTGATCAGCGCCATTTTAAGAGCATCAAAAGTGCTCTGACATCATTTCATCCACTAATAGTGTCTTCCTTCTTCAAAAGCCTAAAGAGTGGAGCCTAAAAAAGCTGAAATTGGGAATAAGACGGTGGTAGTACCCAACCATGCCCAAAAATACTTGGATGTCCGATTTAATATGGGGTCAGGCCATCTTCCTAATGACTTCTACCATAGCTGGTTGCAGTTGAAGTACTCTGGCGTCTACCACAGACCCAAGGTATTCCAATTGTTCTTTAAAAAACATTTTTTGGGGCTTGATTTTAATTCTAGCCTCCATGTGCCAGTGGAATTCTTCTTCCAGGTGATCTAGATGCTCTGAAAACGTTTATGAGAACATGTTAATGTAGTCAAGGTAGATGTTGGGATAGGGTAGCTGAGGCAATAGTTCCTCTGAGAATACCAAAATGGATGGGATAAAATGTCCTGCAGTGAGCAGACAGCGGGGAGAGCAGGGGATCCTAAAGGTAGGGGCTGGTAACTTTCTATAAACTTGATAATAGGTGACGAGGGATCTGTTGTATTAAATTTGGTGAAGTTGATGGCCGGAGAGGAGCTTGCTGTACAGGGGCTCTAGAAATAAGTAAAACCAAGAACGAATTGGAGATAAAAACGTAACTTTATATAAGAAAAGGCGCGAATATTTATAGGCGAGGTTTTCCTCCTAATCCTTTCAGGATAACGACGTCCTCCACTGGCAAGATCTTCAGCATCCTAATGTTGATCAGGTGGGAAGTTGATTAAAAGGCTTTCTTTTAACAAATCAATTACGGGATGGAAAATAATGCTCCATGAGAGGAAAATTTGGAGAGGTATTGGAGGTAGGGAAATTCAAATTAAATTGATTGGGAGCAGGTTGAATCCCAACAACACCCCCTCAAGATCTTGCTAAGGGGGATAGTACTTGCGCAGAAAATGGCTGTGGACGCGATTAACTACCATGCCAGTACCAGTAGCAGCGATAGAGTATCCAGGGCCCCTATAGTGTAACATCTGATAAGGACCAGACCAAGTGGTGGCAAGCTTATGGGTCCTGCCCCTAGGGCGATGGTGGTAGAAAAAGACTAGATCTCCTAAAGAGGTTTCAGGAAGCGCAGGACGGTGCTCATTGGCTTGAACTCCTTCTCTAAAATGGTAGTTTTTATAGATCCATTAGCCATAGCTTGGAGACATATGATCTCATCAGTTAGTCGTCGCAGGGTAAGCTCTACATTGCTTAGATTAGCTGATTTGAGGATAGATTGAAGACTGGAAGGCAAAAGTGGCTCGCGCCCATATAGGGATTGGAAAGGGGACATCCTGATCATCCTGTGATAGCTAACTTGGTAGGCCAATAAGGCACTAGGAAGAAAATCACACCAATGCACAGGGTCTGAAGAGAGCTAACTTTTGTAGAATGGAAATTAAAGTACCATTAGCACGCTCTACCGCGCCATTGGTGGCGGGGTGATATGGTGTAGTGAAGAGGTGCTTTATACCTAGCAAAGAATTTAAATCCTGGACTATAGAGGAGATAAAACTTTTGCCATTGTTTGATAAAAGTACCCGCGGGCAACCATGATGGGAAAATATGTGTTGGTATAGGAAGAGGGCAGTAGCTCTAGCAGTAGCATGAGGGACTGAAGTGGCCTCAACCCACTTGGTTAGGTGGTCAATGGCAAGGATAATATAGCGATGGCCATAGACACCCACAGGTAATGGACCTACAACGTTTTTTTAGTACTAGATGGTCCATGGACCTACAACGTTGATGCTAACAGTATCAAAAGGGGCCCCAGGGGCTACGAGCTCAAATTTACAGTGGGGATTAGACTTGTACTGGGAACGGCAGGTGAAGCAACTTTCTAAAACATCATGAATGGACTTGACCATATTTTCAGTAGCATTTGGTTTTTAACCAGTCCAGGGTTTTCTTTATAGCACCATTCCCAAGGGTCTTATGGGCTTCCATGATAGTTTCAGTCTGAAGAGAAGGGCGGAGATAGGGCAAAAAAGTGGTGCCAACCTGCTTTACCAAGACACCATTGACGACTTTAGTGTTAGCAGTCATCTTCTTTAATCGGGCTTGAATGTCTGGAGATCCTTGAGACCACAATCTAGGGTGAGGGAGAAGCTCAAAAAGTTGACCTTCTTCAGGAATAGTTACATGTAAAATAGGGAGGCGAGATAGCCCATCCGCATTTTGATGAATGGCGCTGGCTCTGTGAACTATAGAAAATCATAATCTTGGAGCCTGAGGGCCCAGCGAGCTAACCTCTTATCGGGATCTTTCATTTTACATAGCCAACGGAGGGAGGGATGATTGGTAACTATTGTAAAATGTTTACCATACAAATAGGGGCGGAAGTGTTTGATAGCAAGTAAAACTTCTAGGCACTCACGTTCAGTTACTGAGTAATTACGCTCTGCCTTGGTTAAAGTCTTGCTAAAATAGGCAACCTGTTGGTCAACTTGGTCATGGTCTAACTGGTAAAGGATGGCACCTACAGCGGTGTCACTGGCATCAGTGAAGAGGACAAAAGGTTGCTCAAAGTTAGGATGTATCAAGACGGGGGATGATGACAAGGCAGTGCGTAGGGAATCGAAGGACTGTTGTTGTTCAGGGCCCCAAAAGAAGGGCACATTTTTGTGTAGGAGTTCAACTAAGGGCTCAGCAAGGTCAGCGAAGTGAGAGATAAACTGGCGGCAGTAGCCCACCATTCCCAGAAAGACTTGGATGTCTCACAAATTTTTTGGAGTGGGCATGCATTCAATGGCAGAGACCTTATCTGGGATGGGGAGGATACCTTGCCGCGTCACCTTATGTCCCAAAAATTCCATTTCTTGTTCAAAGGATTTACATTTAGAAGGTTTTAGTTTTAAGGAGGCCTCCCTTAGTCGCTGAAATACCTGATGAAGATGATTGAGATGTGCAGTAAACGTTCAGGAGAAGACAATGACATCATCAAGGTATACTAACATACACATGAGTTTAAGGTCCTCAAACAACTGATACATAGCACGTTGGAATGTAGCAGGGGCATTGCATAACCACTGGGGCATAAGGTAGGCTCAAAAAACCCTTTATGGGAAACAAGGGCACACTTGGCACGATCCTCAGCAGAAAAATCAATCTACCAGTAGCCACTAGCCAGGTCCATCGCAGAAAAGTATTGGGAGCCAGATAAGGAGCGTAAGGAGTCATCAATGCGGGGTAAAGGTAGCTGTCCTTGCGCGTAATAGAATTCAATTGCCGTTAGTTTATAACAACATGATGGTTCCTGTCCTTCTTTTAATCAACAGGAGAGGGGAGGACCAGGGACTAAGGGATGGTAGAAGGAGGCCAGCGTCGAGCAATTGCTTTAATTTGAGGGTAACCTGGGATTCTTCAGTTTTCAATTTGTGATAATGTCGAGAGAAAAAATGAGCAGCATCTCCAGTATTGACCTGATGTTGAATGCCTTGCATATGGCCATAATTGTGGGGGCCTGAGGAGAAAATATTAAAATACTCATCGATCAAAGCTTCAGCAGCCACTTTTTGCTCAGCTGACAAATCAGAACCAATTTGTACAGGCACTGCAGCAACAACAGGAAGCTCCTCTAAACCAAAGTCATGAAGGGTCTCAATGCCATGAACCTCCATTGTGTTCTCATAAATATATAGAAATGAAACAATACTTCCTTCCCCTGGGGTGAACTTTTCTTTAAAAGAAGGTTTAGATGTAGTTCCCAAGGGAGCTGAAATAACATTTGGTCTAATGGGCTAATTCAATTGATTTTGGATAGCTCAGATTTGGACGGAGGCACAGGATTCCAATTTAATCAACTTGATGTCTAAAATGGTTCAGATCATCTTGAAGAGCCCCAATTTGGGCAATTATGGACTCAGTGGATGCTTTTTGTAAAGGTCGTTGCATATTGATTCCATTTTGACACGTATATTTTGAACTTATTCTCAAAGCTCATAATTATCTTGTTCCAACCTAATAATTTTTTCTTTTTGGTGAGTTATTTTGTCAGTGAGAATCGTAAAGATGGTAAGAGTTATCCAAACCTTCCTTAATTGCACCAACAGTAAGTTTTGAATCAATAGGTTTTCCAGGGCGAGATAGCCAACGGCTTCAAGTAATATTTTCAAGGTTTCACTTGAAAGCAATAAGGCAGCTATTCGAGGAAGGATCCTCTGGAGGGGGAGGTAAGTGCACAGTTGAACACAGAGGACCAGGAGGCCCAAGAGGCCCATGAGGACCAGGATGCCCATATCCAGGGGGCCAGTTGGCCCAGGTGGCCCAGGTGGCCCTTCACTTCCATCTCAACCAGGGGGCCCCATCACTCCTGTGGGACCAGCTGATCCTTGCTCCATGGGGGCCTGGGGGACCCACAGGGCCAGGGGGCCCTGGAATCTTAGCACGCTTGAGACATTAAACGCTGGTTGGATTGTTGATTAAATATGGCTTATTCATTTGAAAGTTTGTTCAGTAAAAGCATTAAGTTGGCTGGCGAGGTTGGTAATGGCTTGTTGTAACTGACTCTTGATAATTGTGGTGGTCTCAATAAATTGGGTAGCTACTTCCTCGCGAAGCAGGCTAGCCACTCCCACATCCAGTTAGGAGAGTTGGTTTTTGAATAGAGATAAGTTGGGGTGCTATTTTCAAGAATAGCCTCAAGGTTATCTTTTATAAATGAAGAAGCTGAGTTGTAGAAATCTAAGAGGCAGGAGAGTGTAATTCTTGTGACAAGGTAAACTGTCACAAGATTTCCTGATGGTGGATCCCCATCATTTGAACTAAATGGTGAAGGGCGGGGTGTGAAAATTGTTTTGAATATTGCTCCGTGCAAGATACTCTAATTCAGAGTTGGGTAAGGTGGTAGATGCATATAGCATTCTCTTATTATCAGGAATGTCAGAGACTTGGTTACAATGGGAGCAATCTCCGGGGAAAAGGGCACCCAGAAGTAATCGATTAATAGTATCAGCAACACCTTTGGGTTGAAAACAATAGTTTTGAGGTTCTAAGCTGAAATAGAAATATTAAGCATAGCATGGAATTGCATAAATTTTTGGGTACATTGTTCTCATGGTCGCGATTTCAATTGGAAGTTACCCATTGGGTGATGCTAGATATTTTAGTAAGTGGTCAAGTAGAGTCTTAAGAGAACCATCCATTGTGAATACATTAATCACCAGGTAGCTCGGGAGAGTACCTGGAAGAAAGCACCAATCATTTTGTCAGGATAGGGTAGCTGAGGGCAATAGTTCCTCCAAATTGTACCAAAATGGATGGGATAAAATTTCCTGCAGTGTAAGTCCCGGGGAACGTCCCCTGGCTGTTGATCAGGCCATCTTCCTGTTCCCAAGTAAAAAGACACTGAAGAGGATGTCAGTACCCTTTGTTACTCAGGGCGATCTCGCTCATGTAGTAGATGAGTGATGGGTAACAGCTCTTCCGCTTCAGATCCCACCCCCAGTACCCACACTCACCTTGGCAGAACTGTTATGGTGAATTAGCAAATTTTGTGCCAAAATTGTCAAATAGAAATCAGTTGGATCTAATTTGAGTGGCAATCTGGTTGATGCCCTAAATCTCAAATGGCCAGAAAGGCATGAAGACTGAGGTATCATCTGGAACGCCTGACAGTTTCAATTTGATCAATATGCCAATCAAACAAAGCACCCTCCTACCAAAGTTGTTGAGGATCATCCTTGATGATCAGGCTATAGCATCTGGTGCCACTGACAAGGGTTTGAAGCCCCCAGTAGGTAATTTGGGTGTTGCGGCTGATGTGATGCTATTGACCAAATGAATGGTCCAGCGACTGAGCACAAGCAGGTTGAGCGTCCCAAACCTATTCCCAACCAAGTGGACCCGCCCCTATGTGGGGTGGCCTTGGGGGATTCCCGTCGCTTCTCAGGCCAAACGCCATCACACCAACCGTTGGAAATGTAGCTGAGCCCTGGTTTGGACGTTTGAGGTCAGACTGATAATGACTCAGCCCACCGCTGAATTTTGTGATGTTAGTTCTCAAGGAAAAAACCCGCCCATTCCCAAACAATTCGCTGGTTAGGTTGAAATTGTGGGACCTGATCCCAACTTGTCACTACCCCAATTGGCCACTATTTAATCAGTTGCATAGCACTGAGAAAATTGTTAGTCAATTTTCTTCCTTTTCCTTCAATAAAAAGTTTCCAAAAACTAAACAAATTTTATTTTTTCTTCTGACCATATCCCTGATGGCGTTTTCCTATAGGCCTGTCGGTCCATATAACAGATGGGCTTTACCAGTGCTCTTGGTCACTATGGCCCCCTCCAACATCAATTGGGCTCAGTGAGTCCAATATTTTTAGCTTTACAACCCTATTATCATTAATTTCCAGCAGCAATACATGGGGATCTTGTGGCTGTATGTCCACCAATTGTAATAGAGAATCTGTCTCCTTGCCACCCCAGTTGAAATGGCACCATATGCTGAGGATCTCATCGAAACTATCTCTGTGATTCCACCACCTGCAGCAAGGCCCTCTGGGTTAAGAGTGGGTTCAGTGTGGTTCGTTGCTGGACTCATTCTCACCTTTGTGATGCATAAACACTTCGTCATTTCCCAATGCCTGGCTCCATATCAAGTTGTCCAGTTGGCAATGCCTCTGTCATTCTGGCTTGCTTTTTGGGTGCTTATGCATCTTAACTGGCAGGCCGGTCTAAACTTCTTCTGCCGTTTCCATGACACGCAGTGAGCAGACAGCAGGGTGAGCCATGAATCCTAAAGGTAGGGGCTGGTAACTTGCTATAAGCTTGGTAATAGGTGATGAGGGACCTATTGTATTAAAGCTGGTGAAGTTGATGGATGGAAAGGAGCTTGCTGTACAGAGGCTCTAGAAATAAGTAAAAATTAAGAAAGAGTTGGAGTTAAAAGCATAAGTTTATTTAAAAAAAGTTGCTGATATTTATAGGCGAGGTTTTCCTCCTAATCCTTTCAGGATAGCGACGTCCTTCACTGGCAAGATCTTCAGCATCCTGATGTTGATCAGGTGGGGAGTTGACGACAGGCTTTCTTTTAATAAATAGATTAGGGGACAGAAAATAATGCTCTGTGAGAGGAAACATTGGGGAGGTATTGGAGGTAGGGAAATTTGAATTAAATTGATTGGGAGCAGGTTGAATCCCAACAGTAGACAAAGATGCACAGAAGCTTGAGATCGCCCATAATAGTGTCCATGGCCCTTTTAAATTTAGCCAGGGCGTTACATAGGCCCTGCGGCATACAAGTGGGCTGGGATAACCCTTTGGAGGTGACCACAGTACACTTTTATTGTTCCAGCTGTGGGTAACTCAATATGATGGTACCTTAAGATCATATCCATAGCTGAAAATAGCGAGCACCTCCCAGACTATATAAGGCATCATTAATTCTGGGCAGCGGGTACAAATCCTTTTTAGTGATGCTGTAAGTTTCAAATAATCAATCACGACCCAGTATGAACCATCATTCTTTTTCACAATTAATACAGGCGAAAGTCAAGTACTTTTTGATAACTCAAACATACCCTGTTCTAACAGCATCACTATCTTATCATAAACTATCTTTTCCGCAACCCTTGAGTGGTGAATTGGCTGAGACCGAATATGAGGGTGGTCCCCTGTGTTACTTTATGGATGACGCCATGAGCGCACCCCAAATTGTGGTCATGGGATGCAAGGACCTCCCAATATTTCTCAAATAATGCATCTCTTAATTATTTCAATTCATCCAATAGACCCATTAACAGTTTGCACGGAACCACTGCCATTATGCTGGTCAAAGTTCTAGTAGGGAGGCCAAGTTCTTCCAATGAGCCAAATTCATGAAAACAAAGGACCTCATCAACAGGTATCAGATGTAGATAAGCCACCACTTGGTGCCTATGGACCATAAGAGGCTCTTCTGCAGTTTGGCCAGGAGCACTTTGATCTCACCGTGGCCAGATACTAGTATTCCTGGAGAAACATAAGTTTGAGGTGTGATTGTTGATAAGGGCCAAGAGCCTCCCCATACAGCTTTTGAATACTTTCACTTTAATCTACATCCCTATAATAGCTTGATGTCTGGATGGTATCATTAAAGCGCTCAACGATTGTAGTGGTAAACCTTGGTACTCATATATTTAATTAGTAAGGTCCCTAGTATGCCGTTTGAACCAATAAGTGGACAGGAACTACGCCATTGCAGTATGCAAGGGTAAGTTGACAACCTTGGACGGAGTCCTGCGGTACCCCCTTTGACATGAAGTAGACAGAATCTGCTGACCCAGGATCTCAAAGGCTTCCTCTGCCATGTCAACCACAGCACCAAAACAGCGCATGAAAGTGGCACCAATTAACATAGCATAAGTATGATTTGGAAATACAATTGCTGGCGTGGAGACAGTAAATGTACCATACCAAAGAGGCAGCGCACTGTATGCTTCATCTTAAATGGTATTTTCCACCCCTGTGGTCCCATATACAATCCAGTGCTCCACATTGAGTTTCAGCGGCAGCTTTGCTACCAACTTTGTGGACACTATGTTGACAGGTGCACAGTATCTATGATCACACGGACCTTGAGCATTTGCATAAAAATGTCACTTTAAGTGAACTTTAAATAAGAAGAACCACAATTGTTTGATATTATAACATCCAAAGAATCCTTATTATCAAGAAAGTGCATGATACTGACCCTGGGGTATTCCTTTGCAATCTGTTCCATTGGGATGGCAATATTCACTCCCTTAAAGAGGCCAAATCTTAAAATGGTTGGGGCTTTCTGCCTAGTTCAGCTCCAAAATTTGACAGGCATATAGTTATTGGATTTCTTGATGGATCTCCTTCATGACGGCTTTACTAGCTTGGGAGCAAGTTAACACGTTTACATCATCAGTATTTTGTTGGTAAAGAAAATATGTCGTTGGGATTGTGAGAACTGACATAGAGCAGCTCCTTAGGGTTAGGCTGGAAAACTAAATTCAAAGCAGTGGAAGTAGAGGGTCCCATCCCTACTCCGCTTGATCTTTTCCCTGCTTGTACAAATTTGGCTACACTGCATGGATGTTACACTTGGCAGGGCAGCTCGCTGCGTAGTGTCCTTGCTGGCTTCATTTGAAACAAATTATCCCAAAGGGTTCCTATTTCCAAATGTCATTAAAACCAGGTAAGGGTTTCAAACCAGTCAGAGGTGGGGCAGAGAGTTTAAATAGTGGCCGTTGGTGGGCTGAATAATCATAGATTGGTCATAAGTTGGTCAGTAGATTATAGTTTAATTGAGGATTAGCCAGCGGTTTATAATTTGGCCACTGCTGGCCACTCACTGAAGAAGCTCCAGTGAAAGCCACCGACAGCTACCAGTCTGCATTGGGTGGTATTGAAAATTTGGTTAACCACATTATCCATCTCATTTGCTGATTAGAAAAATGATGGTTGTTAAAGCACCCAATTGTTCAGCAATGGTTGCCAACTAAATTATTAGTCATAAATATCAAAGGATATAATTTGACAGTTGGGTTTGATTAATATTTTGTCAGGGATCATCCCCAACTAAATTACTAGTTGTAATTAATCAAAGGACCTAATCTTATGGGCTCTGATTACTATTTTGTCAAGGATCATCTCCGACTAAATTAATAGTCAAAATTCATTAAAAACATAATCTGATGATTGTTTTGATTAATAATTTGTTGGTAATCATTCCCAGCAATGTTAAATAAGCAATTTGAGGAGGGCCTGATTGCTGATAGTCAGATTGCTATAATGAATTATTACAGCAGAGGCGCTGAACGATTAGGGTCAATTTAAAAAAGCTACTGAAGCGTTTTAACGCTTGTTTTGGCAGTAGCTAGTAGTAGTAATCAGGTAACACGGCCCCAGACCATCTGTGTACAGTTCCTAACATATGAGGATGGTTGCCAATCCATAAAAGGTTACACTTCTGGGGATTAATTAAGATGAAGACATTTGCTACCATTGGAAGTTAATCCTAAGGGTTAGAAGTTTTGGGGGACTAGCCAGTTGATTTTCAGAGGTTTTCTCTGAAAGGCTGTCCGCTTTCTGCCAATAAAAACCCCTAACATTATCTGATAAAAACAAGAATTCAACTGAAATATATTTATATCTACTTCTAAATTAAAGATTGAAGGGAACAAAGGTCCCTAGTTGGTTTCCTCAAATACATTTTTGCCATAGTGAATTAGTTACCACGTGTGAAGACTCAACCTACTATTTGTCGCTATACAACTAGTGTTATTATTATTATTATTGTTATTCAACGACCAACCTGTGCAGTAAAATACCCAAAGTTTACACTTGGTGCTCACTACAGTGGCGTAGTTGAGTCTTGCTTTTTAATACCACCATGTCCTCAGTTCAGGGTGAAATTTAGCGGCTATGGAAGGAGCTGGAGAGTGTGAATCAGAACACTCTAATGTCGGCAGCTCAGGCCAATATATCCATAACAGAAAATTGTGTTACTAAGGTGGAAGAAGATGTTAACCTTGTTGCTAAGGTTAATAATAATTTATTAAAGAAAATTTCTTATTCAGAACATATATATTCAAAAAGTGGAGAAGGATCTACTCCTGTTCAAAGTAGCATTTCAAGCTGAGGCTGGGAAAAATTGGCTATTATGGGGGAAAATGGTCAGCTCCAGAAACAAGTTCAAGAATTGGAAAAACATCAATGTACTTGTATTCATGTAGAAATTGAGGTTGGGGACAAGGACCTATACAAAGGTTAAAGCAATATTTGAAGCATTCAGCCTACACAAAATATGCTAAGTGCCTATGCTACCATATCAGCAATGACCCCTGACAACACACCAACTGGCGCTAGAATGGCTAGCCGCACTGCTCATCCTGCAACTGCACCTGTGGAAACTAAGGAATTTTAGCTCACCCCAAAATTGCCACCCTTTTATTGGGATAATGTCCTGGCTTCCTTCAGATTTTTTAAAATGACCATGTTTAGTTGCAGAGATCACCAAAAAGCTGTTACTGTTATTAATAGTTTAGACACCACTTGTCTAAACTTGGTTTATCCATTTATGAATGGAAATTTTGGTCCTATAATGAGGCAAAAAATGCAATTATGAAGGAATTTGGAAGTCCTGAACAAATGGCTAACTGAAAGCAGGAGTTCATGGGAATACAATTCCGAAAAGATAAAACCTTAGGATAATTTTCTAACTGGTTTTACAAAGAAGTGAAAATCCTGATGGGAGCTAATAACCTGAGCATTTTGATGCTCGCATCACCATGAAGGCAGCACTCTGACCCTATTGGGATTTACACCAATCCATGGCATCAACCTTCACCAGTATTAACACTACTTCTCAAATGGTGGAGTACCTGAAAGAATTGGCTTCCTCTTTTGATGCACCAAATTGAAGTGTAAAACAACAACAGTCCTTTAATTCAAATTTGGCAAAAAAATCACAAGCCCAAAATGATTTCCTCAATTGAATGGGAAAAAACCTGACAGTCCAAAATGGCCTAGTATGTCCTGCACATTACTTGAAACAGATGTGGAAATACTGGACACTATGCTGCCCAGTGCTGGAATAAGAAACCTAAATATCAGGTGAACTTTGTTCAGGAAGACAATACTTAAAAGGAGTCAGGAGAAGGCCCTGCGGTCTAGATGAGGAACGATCTAGATCCACCAATTGCCCAGTCCCCCCAGACAAGTTTAAAAAAATTGATACCTCCGACCTGTTCATAGATGAACCTGTTCATGATTCTCCCCAGCGGAGCACAAGGTCCAAATATCAACGCTATAACTTAATCAAAAGAAAACACCATTTATCCTGAAATTATATAAGAAGTTGCTCAACCCTACGATCATCAACTGTTTGAAAAGGCCCAAAACGCTGACAACAAAGATGAATTGCTAAAGTCAAAGTTGGAAGATGTTAACATTTCAATTCCTATCGCTACCTTCAAGATTCATTTCCTTATATATCAGCCCAAATTATTCACACTATGGATTTGGCAAATGATGCCACTATACATTCAGTAAACAACATTTTTAACTATTCTGAGTGTACTTATGCTGACATTTTGGTTAACCAAGTAGAAGTAAGGGCTATTATCAATAGTGATGCACCAATCAATATTGTGTCTTCCAAATTGGTAAAACGTTAAAGATTTCACCAGATATAGCACATTGAAAGCAGTATAGTACCGCTGAACCCAACCTTACTACCTCCTGTGGGGCTTATAGTGGCTTACCTCTTCGTTTTGGATCTCTAGTTGTGTCTGAGACAGTAATTGGTCTACCTAATTAAAATCATGGGAATCTCATTGACATTGACTTCATGCGGAAGTATGGAGTAAATTGAAACTTTGAGGTGAATACTATAACAATCTTGGGCCAGACGTTACCATTGATCTATCATTGGAAGGGGGATCCCCCTCAATCAGAGAATTAACTTTATAAATATGTTATATAAGGATGGCATCATTTCCATTGGATATAAACTAGTTAGGAAAAAGATCCACCCTTTACCAAAACGCATAAATGAAAACCAAGGGATCCCAATCTGAATAAAAAAGGAATTAATCCTACTGCCTGGGATGTAGACAGTTGTCAATACAGGACTGACTCTTAAAATTCCTGAGCAATTGTATATATAGAAATCAAGGCTCCCTGGCAAAGATCGAGAATTGAACCTTAGGTAGCTCCAGGGATCCTAATTCCTGATCACGGGGAAATTTGTATTCTATTAGCCAATCTTGGAAAAGCGCCAATGATAAACAAGCAAAATCAAATAGTTGCATTTTCCCAGTTAATCCCTATAACAGAGCTCCATTTTTTCCATGAATTTGAGATTTAAATGAAATGGAATTACCAGATTCAGCTGGATGCATTCATACATTAATTACTCTGGAACAATTATCAGGATTAACCAAAGATTAGAAAAAATAAAGTATTGGCTTTATTAAACCGATATTAAACTATTTTTGCACAAAATGACCACAATCTTGGGTGCGCAGAAAATGTACTCCATCAAATTGACACTGGGAAGCTTCCTCAATTAGAATGAGATCTATTCGAAGGTACTGAGCAGCTGAGGCAATAGTTGCCAAAGAAATTGATAAGTTGTTGGAGCACAGATTTCTTGTACCTTCATCCAGCCCATGGACTAGTCCAATATTAATTGTCAAAAAAGGACAGGTCAAATTGGGTTATAACTGACTATCGCTGTCTTAATATAATCACAAAAAAGACTCTTAACCCTTGCCACAAATTGATGACAAGTTGGATCAGTTAGGTGAGGCTAAATTCTTTTTGGCGATGGGCCTCATATCAGGGTATTGGAGTATTATATGTCACCTGAGGACCAGGAGAAGTGCGCTATAATAATGGCACAAGGGCTTTACCAACCTACTTGGATGCCCCAAGGCATATGTAATGCCCCTGCAACTTTTCAACGGGCTATGGATACCATCTTATGTGACCTCAAATTGTCCTGTGTTCTAGTATATCTAGATGACATTAATTTATTTAGTCAAACATTCAGTAAGCACTTACAACACTTAGAGGAAGTATTCAAGGAATAAGCTGCCACCATTATTAAAATCAAGCCCCAAAAGTGTCACTTCCTTAAGGAGCAGCTAAAATATTTGGGCTTCATTAAAACGCAGATGAATTACGATCTCAAAAAAATTGATGCTATTTAGCGGATGTCATTGCCAAAAAGTGTACATGATATACAAGTCTTTTTAGGAATGGTCAGTTATTATCGCCATTTTATTAATAACTTTGCAAAAAATAGCAGATCCATTATTCCATCTGCTTAAGGATCTGAAAAAAGGGTTCAAATGGAATGAAATGGCTCAAGGAGCATTTGACGAATTATGGCAATAATTTATGACCAGCCCAATACTCAAATATCCAAATTTCAAATGACCGCTTATTATACAATCCAATGCATCGTTCATGGAAATAGGTGTCATACTTAGTCAAGTGGACAAACAAAGCGAAGAACACCCAGTGGCATATGTTAGCTGTACCTTAACCAAGGATGAAAAAAATTATACAGTCATTGAGTGTGAATGTCTTAAAGTTATCTACACTTGCAAGCAATTTTGTGTTTATATTCATAGAATTCATTTCAAGGTTGTAACCAATCATGCATCTCTCCATTGGTTGCATAACTTAAAAGAACCTGAAGGGAGACTAGCATGATGGGCCTTGAAATTGCAGTCATATGATTATGAAATTGAACATCATGCTGGGGATAAAAACCAAAATGCTGTTGGATTATCCAGACTGCCAGTAATTCTTGCAGTACAAGATTTTGTTGATCTATTTGAACAAATGGTTAAATGAGAGTTGGAGAATGAGCCACCAGAAGTTCAAACAGCATTACAAAAAGCCCTGGAAGGAACAGAACAAAAGAACGGACAGCTTTTCAAAATAGTGAATGATAGAAGGCTTCTGTTCCCAAAACCATCTGAACAAAGGGAAATAATTTGCACCGCTCACAAAGTTGTCAGCCATGGTGGCCTCAAGAAAACTCTAGAGCAGGTTCATCAATAAAACTATTGGAAATCATTAAACTATGATATGGCGGATTTCCTTTCCTGTTGTATGGAGTTTCAGTTTCACAAGCCACACAAGAATGTGGCTGGATATTGGTTAGTTCGACCAGGATTCTCCTGGCATACAGTATCAATTGATGTCATGGGACCTCTAAGTACAAGCACTGGAGTAATGCGATATATCATAGTTGCAATTAATCACCTGACTTAATGGATTGAAACCAAGGATATGGTATGGGTCAATGCAATGAATACTGCCAAATTTATTCTGGATCAAATGAGTTATCACCATGGCTGTCCTCAAGTGATCCTGAATGATAATGGAACGAAATTTAACTCCTTTGTAATACACCAATTAAACGAATTGATAAGAATAAAGGGGGTCATATTGGTCCCATAACAGCCAGAGACAATTGGACTAGTTGAGAGAGTGAACGCTACCTTAGCTGCTACGCTACAAAGGTTGATTGCAGGAAAAACGTCTACTTGGGCTTCGTACTTAAGTTCAGTAACATTTGCCTATAATGTCAGCTATCACTCCTTGATGGGGAAAACTTTCTTCAAATTGCTCTATGAAAGAAAAGCCGCCTTACCACCAAATCTATACTAAGCATTGGAATTAAGTTTGAGGATGAGTCCAGACCAATATTTAGATCGATTAGCCAACATTATGTTTGATTTACAATCCCAAGCTTTTTCTAAAACCCTTCAGAAAAGGATCCAGGCTAAAACGTATGATGACAAAAAACGACCACCCATAAAAAGATTTAAAATTGGGTTAAAGTATCCTATTGAGATATGCATGGATTCAGCGAATAAAATAAGCTGAATGCCTTATGGATAGGTCCCTTTAAAGTAATTTCCAAATCAGCAACAGATGCCTATACAATCAAAAATATCCTCAATGGGCATATAGATAACCAAGTTTATAGCAAGTATTTAAAAAATTGGCACTAAAAAGAATATATACAAAAAAGAAAAAGAAAAAATAAACACTATAATAAAAACATAAAAAAGGAAAACAATTCAATAATAATGAAAATATAATAAAACTTTTCAATTACTTTGTTCAAAATCATCGGGCATTGTTCCCTACTATCATTGGCAGGGCCAGCTCAGGTTGCAACTGGGTCTGTCAGAATTAGTCCTGAGGCGCTAAAGTATGTCCATAGGATTAGGATGGGCTGAAACTAGATCCACCATGAGTAGTCCCTAGAAATAAAGATCTGCTATGATCCTAGATAGAGAGCTCAACCTGGGAGAGTACAGTTTTTCCAGGCTATGACCAGTATTGAGGCCAAATAGTCCTGGTATGGCATGAGGCCATATGACCGCGCTCAACAGAGGTGGCAGCAAGAAGGGGACCTCTGAAATAATGAGATGGTTAAGTCCAGTAGATGGACCTCTGAGCTAGGCTTGTTAGTTAAGTCTTGAGAAGAAGCAAGTGCTTCTGAAAAACTGTCATGCTGGGTAATCTAGTCAAGTGGGGGGATGTGTTGGAAATTTGGTTGACCACATTATCTATATCACTTACCAATTAGAAAAATGATGGTTGTTAAAGCAACCAATTGTTCAGCAATTGTTGCCAACTAAATTATTAGTCATAAATATCGAAGAATATAATCTGACAGTTGGTTTTGCTTACTATTTTGTCAGGGATCATCCCCAACTAATTTAGTAGTCAAAATCCATTAAAGGACATAATCTGACGATTGTTTTAATTGTTATTTTGTTGGTAATCATTCCCAACAAAGTTAAATAAGCAATTTGATGAGGGACTGATTGCCAATAATCAGATTGCTGTAGTACATCATTACAGCAGAGGCGCTGAACAATCAGGGTCAATTTAATAAATCTACTAAAGCGTTTTAACGCTTGTTTTGGCAGTAGCTAGTAGTAATAATCAGGTAACACGGCCCCAGACCATCTGTGTACAGTTCCTAACATATGAGGATGGTTGCCAATCCATAAAAGGTTACACTTCTGGGGATTAATTAAGATGAAGACATTTGCTACCATCGGAAGTTAATCCCAAGGGTTAAAAGTTTTGGGGGACTAGTCAGTTGATTTTCAGAAAATTATTTGAAAGGTTGTCCGCTTTCTGCCTATAAAAACCCTAACATTATCTAATAAAAACCAGAATTCAACTGAAATTTTTATATCTACTTCTAAATTGAAGATTGAAGGGAACAAAGGTCCCTAGTTGGCTTCCTCAAATACAATTTGCCATAGTGGATTAGTTACCACGTGTGAAAACTCAACCTACTATTTGTCGCTATACAACTAGTGTTATTATTATTATTCAATAACCAACCTGTTCAGTAAACTATAAAACAGTTTACAGGTGGAATAAACGATGCCAATCGCCACAGATAGTTGACAATTTAAATCAAAGGGATATCCCCTTGTAGAACTGGAGCCATTGAGTTGAAAAACTCTTATGTGGTTTCATGCTGCAGTTATAGCAATGCTGATGTCCGCCTTCAATAGTGTTGTCATCCTTACCAACATGTGCAATTCAAAAATGAAGCAATCAGCAAATGTCATAATGATTTCCTTTCTAAAACATAATTGTTTATAATTCAGCATATTGTTGAAACATTTTTTCTATCTCTATAAACTGGCGTAAAACTGTATCTTTGACCTTCTGGTAAATCTTGGAGCTGTACTCCAGGTAACAGGTGACCTGATTGATGCTCTCAGTATCTAAGGTGGGAATTATCAGCTTTACCTTATGGCAGTCCAAAAACTCCTCAATGGCAAATTTAAACCTCTTGAAATCCCATGTATGTTGCCTCCCCAATTGAACGGAGGAAGCTTTTTAAGGCACACACTCTATTCTTGTTCCAGTCTGCGATTTCTGGGAGCAAACTGAGCAGTTTTTGGATGGCAAACGTAGACCCATATAGGGAGTATAGATAGGTCATGGGGCAGAACTTGGTTCCATCACAGGCTTGTGAGAAGTGGTGGACTCCTCAGTCAGAATTATAGTGAGACTGGGGGAAGCTCAATGCGTGGCAGCTCCCCCTTTTGGGTTGGGCACCACTAGTGCTAAAAAAAGAAACTGGGGGAAGCTCACTAGCGGACCCATAGTATTCATCCCCCAGAGTTGAGAATATCTGAAACCTGATTCCCTTCCCCACCTGAGCAGCAAAAGTTCCTCCACAATCCATTCCGCTTTAAAAGAACTGCACTGTCAATGCCCTTCCTTGGCATCTTGTTTAAGCTTATCAACCCCTTCTTGTAATGACTGGCAGAATTCTTTCTCAGTGGCCAGTTTCCGTTTAAGATTTTGAAGATACTCGCCACATCACCAAGAGTTCCTTGCAACCTGGAGCTCTGGCATCCATTGTCATGAGCTTGATGACAGGTATCATCAATTTGACTTACTAAAAAAGATCGTTCCCAAAGTAGCTCCTCATTTGACCATCACATATTTTCGAAAAAAAGACTTTGAGATTGGCATATTCCACCAACTCAAAAGATGGAAGGGTCACAGTCAGTCCTCAATTGGCACTGTTAAAGCCCTCTAGGTGAGCTAACTGATCTAACAGTTGCCCATATTTGGCAGAACTGAGTATCAATGCTCCAGAGTTTTCAACGGTTTGGTGGTTAATCCATCCACCTTCCATCTTGCTGAGATCAATTGCAACGGAACAGCGTTGGTGGTGACTCACTGCTTCAACAGGGTAACAAGATCACTGATGCGTCCCACAGCAGCATCAGTGCCTGATAACCGCTCAGTCATTTCTTTCATAAATAGTTTGGTATTCCCTCCTAATGTAATCAAGTCTATATCCAGTCCAGCGTAAGGCCTCTTCAGTTCAACAACTCTCCCATGACCTGCGGCAGCTCCTGGTTTAACTGGGCACAAACTGATCCATCTGGAAATAGGCATTGGCTTCATGATTGTGCACTTAGACAAGAGCCCCTAACCTCTGAGAACATCTGCTCAAGACGCTTCAACAAAAAGTGATTTCTATTTTGTAGCACCTGAGCAAGCCGCATGATGTCCTCAATATCAATATTATGATGAGTGAGGACTTTCAAGAGCTGGCGAATTGATGGCTGTATGTAACTGAAAAGGTACTCTACTGCTTCATGTGAGTTGGGAATGGCGCGTCAGGAGAGTGGTGGTCGCATCCAATCAGGACATATACAATTTGTACCACTGAGCCTGATCACACTGATCAAAGAACATGCTCATAGAATTCTCAATGGTGTCTAGTTGTAAAGGCTGTATTCCCAGAGGAGCCACGCCATAATACTATGAAGCTGTGCAGAGTCGACATCCGTGGACCATCCATTCTATGCTGACTCAAGAGCCAGACAGGCAGTCAATTGAAATACCATTGAAGATTTGCCAAAGTCAGATGGCTCACTCATGGTAAGAAGGGCCATCTTTTTGTCAGAAGTTTTAATAGGTTCGCTGCTATATTTTTTGTAAAACACAACAAGGTCTTAGTAAAGGTAGTAACATCGCCATGGGTACAGGTATTTGTGCTGCTTTAAGGTTGAATCAGCGGTCCCCCTTCAGTGAGCACTCTCAGCGTAACAGTTCTCTTGACTGGTGTCAAAGTCTAAAAATGGGCACAAAGCTGAAAATTAGCAGAGAGGTCAAAAATGTAAAAGATGGGGCGAATATAGACTACTTTATTGAGTTAGAAAGTGTCAATAGCTATAGGGCGTGTAGGGATATGTTGTCTCAGGGACCTTTGTGGCCCCATAAGGTCAGGATCTTTTATTGCCTTCTAAATTGACTGCAGGGTTGTCACCCTCAGTGTACTGCGTCGTCCAATGACTGTTGCGTGGGGGACGCGCCTCTTTTTGATTCAAGAAGCAGGGACAGGATTCCTAAAGGTGTTTCCATTATTTCTCATACATGTGATGCTTTCTGATCAAATCTAGTTTTAGCGCCTTCAGGGTAAGATTCCGTTTGCACTTATTCAAGAGGTGATCTAACAAGGCTTGATTTGGGAGCAGGGTTTTTTGCTTTCTTGTCATCTCAAATCCTGACAACTTCCCCCTTAAGATCCTTTTAGAGGGGAGTATAGGGCTGGAGAATTTGGCCATGCACTCAGTTCACCATGGTCCCCTGATTGACGTTGTCAATGGAGTACTCTGAGTTCACCTTATGAATGACAATATAATGTCTGGACCAAAGAACGTTGAGCTTATTCTATCATCCTCCGGGTCAATGGTGACAAAAGAGAATGAGGTCACCTAATTAAAAAACTGGTAAGGAGGGTCAGCAAAATTAAATTAGGATGTCTCCCTTTCTGTGTTGGTGACAATGCCTTGTGTGGCTAGGGCTTGAAGCTGGACAATTTTATTGGCTAAGGCCCTAATGGTTAATCAGAGTTCTCAGGAGTGGAGGTCTTGAGCAGTGGCTAAACGCTACTTGGGAGCTGGGGATATGTCCATATAGAGCTTCAAAAAGGAACATCTTGATGACTTGGTGGTAGATTATTCTATAGGCAAACAAAGCGCTGGGTAGATAATGATTTCAGCAAGCAGGATCAGAGGCGGCCATCTTCCACAAAATAGAGACAAGGGTTCTGTTAGCGCATTCCACCACCCCATTGGTTAATGGGTTGTAAGGGGCGGAAAAACTTTGTCTTGTGCCAAAAAGTAAAGTAAGTTCTTGGACTACCTGCGAGGTCAAATTTAACTTATTGTCTAAAAGTAAATTTTTTGGGCATCCGTGCTGGGTGAAAGTGGATCAAATAAGAAAGAGAGTTGTTGCTTTTGCAGTGGCAGCAGGGACCAATATCGCTTCAATACATTTGGTCAGATGGTCCACGGCTAGGATGATATATTTGTGGCCATGCAGCCCAGTGGGAAGAGGACCTACTACATCAATGTTAACGATATTGAAGGGTCCCATTGGGGAAACGACTGAGTGTTGATATTGAGGACTGTCCCGATCTTGGGATTAGCAAGTCATACAAGCTTCCAGGACCTCTTGGATGGTTTGCACCATTCAGTACCAGTAACATTGTGCCTTTAACCAATTATGAGTCTTCTTAACTGCCCCATGTCCCACAGTTTTTTGACCCTTTAGGATAACATCAGTTTGGGAAGAAGATCAGATGTAAGGGAGCCATTTATTATTGACCCTCTTATATAGCAGCCCATACTTGATCTGAGTGTCTCAGGTCATCTTTCAGAGCTCATTTTGGACCTCAGGAGTTTCCAACTCTCAGCGTTCTGGTCAGACAATTAGATTTTACAATCAGTTTTTATTGGGGGTTAAGCCAGCCAGTATTGGAATCCTAGAGAGGCCATTGGCATTCTGGTAAATCACTCCCATGTGATAGACAATAGTGAAATCATATCTATGCAGTCTTAAGGCCCATAAGGCTAAAAGGCCATCTGGGTCCTTCATTTGCTGTAGCACCGGAGTGAGAAATGATTAGTGACAATGGTAAAGTGGGTGCCATAGAGATAGGTCCAAAAATGTTTGGTTGCTAACAGGACATCCAGGTATTCCCACTCGTTATCACTATAGTTCCGTTCAGCCTTGCTCATGTCTTGCTGAAATAGGCCACTTGTTAATTGACCTAATTTTTGTCGTGCTGAGCTAGGATGGCCCCAATGGTGACATCTCTTGTATATGTGAATAACAAAGAAAGGGTGATCAAAACGCAGACGGACTAAAATGGGTTTAGTACAAAGAGCGGTCCTCACCGCATTAAAAGCCTGTTCTTGTTCCAGTCGCCACTCAAAAGGCACAAACTTCTGCAGGAGGTAAAATAGAGGCTTGGCCAGGTTGGCAAACTGAGGGATAAACTGATGGTATTAAACCACCATTCCAAGGAATACCTGAATTTCCCTCCGTCTCTAGGGGCTCAACATCTTTTCCATGACGTTGATTTTGTCCAGTATAGGCTGGATGCCATCTTTTGACATCTTATGTCCAAGGAAACCCATTTCCTATTGTAAGAAGGAGCACTTCGAAGGTTAGAGCTTTATCAAAGCCTTCTTAATCCAATTGAAAACTTTCCAAAAGTGCTTCATGTAACCATTAAAAGTTTATGAGAAGAGGTGATGTCATCAAGGTATATGATGACACACAAAAACTTTGAGTCCCTAAGGATCACATCCATAGCGCGTTGGAAATAGGCCGGCACATTACAGAGGCCCTGAGGCTTTCTTGTGGGTTCAAATAGCCCTTTGTTGGCTATAAGCGCACACTTGGCTTGATCTTTGGTGGCGAGCTTTACTTGCCATTATCCTCTGGAAAGGTCATTGTGAAAAAGTACTGTAATCTGGCAAGCAGGTGGAGAGAGTCATCGATTTGGGTCATAGGATAACAGTCCTTCTTAGTGATGGAGTTGAACCATTGATAGGCCATCACCACCCAATGGCTTCCTCATTCTTCTTAACCAGAAGGAGAGGAGAGGCCCAAGGGCTGCATGAAGGCACCAATAATCCATTGTCAAGAAGTTGTTTGAGTTACACTGCCACATGGGAAACTTCAACCTTACTTTTGGTAAGATTGGGACCAAAAAGGGAGAGTCCCCAGTCTCCACATGATGTAGAACCCCACTTATTTTTCCAAAGTTATAGGTTGAGGCCAATAATAGGTCAAATACTCCTCCTTTAGTATTTGAACTTGGCGATGTTGTTCCTCATTAAGATCCTTTCTGATACTGGTGTCTACTAGAGCCACTTACGGGGGTGTCCTTAGCCCAAAATTCCTTAGTCTCCCAGAACTGTGGACATTGATGACAGCCTCTACTGGTAGGAGGCGGTATAGGTGGCAGGATTGTTTGGGCCTACTGCCCTAGGTTTTTCAGTAAGGTTAGCCAAAAAACACTAATATAGCTCCAGCATAATCTGGATCTAGAATTACTGAACAGGTTAGAACCTCCTTGGCAGATGGGGTTATCTAGGCTTCAGATTCCAGGCAGCTATCCTGAGGGGATTTTAATATAGATCTGGGTATCAATAATAATTTGGGACTTTGGAGGTATAGTAGTCTCACTAGGTAAGTAGATTGGCTTGCCTTCTTGTCCATCAAAAGCAGGTGGGGAATCTGGGCCCAAGAGCCCTTATGTGATACTCAAATCAGTCAACTTAGCTCTCACTCTCTATTAAGCAAGCCCAGGCCTTGAACTCCACCTTGGAGTTTTGGGAAGTTTTGAAGATCTGGGGACCCAATGTCCCAGTAGGGATAGAAATCTGTCGTCATAATGTACCACTGTGGAGTAGTCTCATAAATTTGAGTTCCAAGAAGAAGTTCATAACTCAGGTTATCCAGCGCGATGGTGGGGTATTTACAAAGAGCTTCCCAGAACTGATATTTAGGGAAAGAATATGCACCTACAAATTGTGTACATTGGGGTCCAGCTATGCTGTACTCCCTATAATGTGGCAAGTCCAGAGCGATCTTGATATGCTTCATCAACTTTGACAATATAACATTTATGGGGAACCACTGTCAACTATGGCAAGAACTAAAAATCTTATAGCCTTAAACGTTGACATGGGTAACCAGTTTTCTGAACTGTGGAGGTAGCGTGAGAAACATCTAAGAGTCATTGGAAGAATAGTAAGCTGTATTAATTTTTTATTAGCAACTGGTGCTAAAACTTCTTCCTCAGGTATGATAGCTTCAGGTTTGTTAGAAGTCTGTGATGATTCTTGAGGCGTGGTAGGGATGTCAGCATGGAGCGCCTCGTCCTCAATGATGATGGCCCTTTTCCAACCTCCTTGGAAAGTCATTTCCAGCATGTCTTAGTTCTGTGCCAGAAGCCATTGCAGTAGGTGCATCAGGATTGAAGTTTTTGTGTTTTTGACCACATGGACCCAAAGATGGTTATATGAAGCAGAAGCAGTAGCCTTAGGATGTAGGGTTATTGCAGGGATCTCGTTAATCACTTCCTTAATTTTGAAAATGCATAAAAAACTGTTCTTTTTGACGATCATGTGCATTTGAACCTTAGGATAAGATCCCAACATGGAGATGACAGCGGTTTTGGCGTCATCCAGGGCATTATTAATTTGTTTTAACCAAAGTTGCACTTGAGCGTTGAAACAGCTGGCGAATTCCACAGGACTCTACTTTATTCAGGTGAATACTCATGGACGCTTGTTTTTGATTAGCCATGGTTAATTGCTGCTGAATCCTTGGACTAAGACTATCTGGACTGCTCCCAGGTGTTGCAATCTTTTAGGTGGAAGGTCAGGATCTCCAAAGCAGTGCTGTTAAGGCAGGAGTGGATATATTTTACTTTTTTCCAGCTGGTGGCCTCTTCCATAAAATCTCAAATGCATATAGTAAAGAGGCAATGTTTTCCTGGCCGGGTGTGCAATTCTCCTTGAAGCTAGAATTAAAATTTACAGGTTTCATTAATTATTCTTGGATGATAACCCCTTAAGTAATAAACTGCCAGGTTCAGTGTTGTGTAATTCTCTGCGTTTTCTGATAATATTATGTATCCTTTTGATAATAGTATGGAGACTGTCACAATTCTGATATGAATAGTTGATAACCTTAAAGTTGGTATGGCAGAATGGGTAGAATATGCTGAGCCTGAGTATGAGTTATGATTTTAGAGCGCCTTGAGATGAGAAATATCAAATTAGAGCGAATGTTTATTAGATCACTTCTATACTAGGTGATTAGGAGATATTTATGTATGATGAATAGTGGTAAATCGCCCCAAATTTAGCAATTTTAAATTTAATAAATGAAGCATTGCCAGAACCAATGAGATATAGCGAACTGAATTACTAAACTGAGGAGATGGTAGCATCTGAAGTCACTGAGATATAGGCGAGATGAGATGATTGAGGGAAGAAGGTTGTTGGTAGTTTAGAGGGAATGGGACATCAAGGATCTGCTAAAGATATTATACTGAAAATAAATAAGTGTTATCAGGGGCCATAGCTCCATTTTGTTATTTTTATCTCTATAAAGATGTGTTTTAAGGACTGACGATCTTCATATTGTCCGCTCTATTGCTCAGTGGGATTAACCCCATGCAAAAACCTTTATGGCGAATCTCAACAAACTCACCGATTTTATAACAGTGGTGCTCACTACAGGGGGCCCACTAATCAATCACAATAGTAAAATTCTTCAGTCACCAGCCATGTCACATCTGGATTGCGGTGACAGGGATCTGCATGTCGCACCATCCCAGTGGAGTATGCAGAACTCAAACTTGCTTTAGATGCTATGCTCAAATATAAGGAGGAGCTTCTGTAGGAGGTTTGTATTGATAAGCTGCCTCCATTTGATTGTGATGGAAACATCAATGGATTCTTTAAGTGCTTTGAGTTTGCAGTAGACGGAGCATAGATTGGCGTAAAGCAAAATTATTAATATTAACCTTGGGTGTTGGATGCACTGACCAAGTTACTTGCTATCTTCCAACCAGTTTCTTTACCTATCAAGAAGTGAAGGATACTGTGCTATGGTGTTCAGAGGAGCCACAAAAATTGCGCAGCGGAAGGCAGGGTTCTTGGACATTGGGTTTCAGCATAATGAGACCCTCACTTCATTTGCTGATTGATTTATGGAGGAATCACATGTGTTAATTGAGGCAGGTGTTCTAGATGAAGCTGATGTGTGCATTGCAATGACTTCTGCCGTGAAGCCATACCAGGAGCTTTTCAATTCCATGGCTCCATATTTAGAGGACAACGTACCTTTGCTTAAAATTGTCTAAATTTTGCGCCATCTATCCACTACTTTTTCTTCCCCCAAACTGAACGGACACCTACCATCACCATTGTTGAGACTTTACACTTGGGGAAATTTGGCTGTCCAGTTTGGCAATTTTGCCGAGTTTCCCCAGCAGTTCAACTTTCATCTCAGACCTGTTTATCAGCATCAGTCAAATTATTGAATTGAGTCTAATTATGCTGATCTCTCATACTCATATTATTGGTGAAACTCCTATTACAATAATCAAGGACGCAGGCCCTATGGGGTTAATTATTTTAAATGCTGTCATCCTGAGCATCTGGTCCAAGGTTGCCACAATCGTTGGGCCCATCATGTACAACAGGAACAGTACTATCAGGTAAAATTCAGAGTGGGGTATAGATGGGATTATCTACTTCCGCTAGCCCAAACTTGAACATCCCAACTGAACCCATTGAAGTATATACAGCAGAGGTTCCTTGGTATGATGATGTATTCCTATATCAGCAGCCGGTTGTAAGGGTAAATATTTTGAAACAAGCGCAGCCCAAAGTGCATTGTAAGAAGGATCTTCTAGTCAGCATATGCCCTATGCTTGTCAAATTTTTGACCAAGTTTCCACTGACAAGTTGGACCCATCCGCAGATGCACCTTCTTTGTAAGGGGTAAAAATTGCCTTCCTGGTCCCTACTATCCACAGAGCATACGCCAAAGTTGGTGAAGGGATTACGGGTTTCCTGGGAAACAAGGATTCTTTAAATGTTAATGCATTAAACAGTCAAAATACATTATACTCATAATGTACATATTGTTACATCGTTGTAGTCAAAACCTTAGTCTGCACTATAATAGATACGGGTGCTCCAGTTAACATAATGTTCCACTAAGTTAGTGGCTAAGTTGACATTCAAACCTGATGTGGAACACCAAATGGAACATGGGACCACTGGAGCTTATAAACACGGTTTCTGAGGGAGCCTATATCATGCTTCTGCTGCAATTTGGGTCGATTGTCATTGTAGCCCTGGAGATAGTGTTGCCAAATGATATTTACAATAGGTTAATTGGAACCACTTTTATGCGACAATATGTGGATGTCATTAATATGACTTAGGAGACATTCAAACTTGTGGGGCAACAGATCCCAATTTACTTTTCCTCCATCAGAGTGCCGAAGGACTCAGTGCACATGGGCTATACTAACCTTGCCTATAGTGATGGGGTGATTCCAGTGCGCTATAGTCAAGTAAAAAGAGGACCTGGGTTCTTCCCCAGCAGATATATGAATATCAGGGGCTTCCTCTCTGAGCTGCTGGACCTATATCTATCCCCTCTGGTCACCATGTAATAGTGAGCATTGAACTGGAGGTAGAAGTACCACACGGGCTATATGGGGAAGTTATTGGGCCTTATCAGCAATCATGGCTTGAGCCCCACATGGCCCCAGGTATTATACTCCCAGGACATGGAGAGATCAAGGTTTTACTTTGAATCTACAAATGGAACCCTTACAAATATGCTTAAATCAAGTAGTGACGTATTTACACTTGATTTTTGTTGGGGAGGTCCTCCAGGTTCATAAATCTGTGTCGATGGACAAAGTTGGGTTATCTTTTGAACCACAGCCTGGCATAATGACTGTGGTATTGCGCGATAATTTACTGGGGTTATCAGAAGCAAAGAAGGATCAAGCAATAGCTTTATTTAAAAAAATATAAAGAGATTTTTGCTGCCAAAAACCATGATTTTGGATGTGCGCGGGGGGTGGTCCATCAGTGGGACACTGGGGATCATCCTCCTATCAGGTCATGACCAATCCGCTGATCAAAGGCAGTGGAGGAAGTAGTGACAGAAGTGATAGAAAAGCTACTGGAGCAATGGATGCTCAAACCTTCAAAGCGTCCGTGGGCTTCACCTGTCTTAATTGTAAAAAAGAAGGATGGTACCAACTGGGTAGTGATAGACTACTGGAAGCTCAACAGTATTACCAAAAAATACTCATATCCCTTGCTGCATATTGATGATGTGCTGGATTGGTTTGGCGGAGCTTTTTACTTCTTGGAAATGGATTTGATATCAGGTTACTGGCAAATCAAGTTACTAATGGCAGAACAAGAGAAATGTGTCATTATCACCTCCAAGGGGCTCTTTCAGCTAACTCATATGCCTCAAGGGCTGTGTAATGCCCCACTACGCTTCAACGGGCCATGAACACCATTCTAAGCAACCTGAAGCTGTCATGCGTTCTTGTGTACCTTGATGATATCAATGTTTTTATGCGCATTTTCTGAGCACCTTACCCATCTGGAGGAGGTATTCCGCCATCTGGCCAAGTCCAACATCATAATTAAGCCTCTAAAATGTCATTCCTTTGAAGACCAGTTGGAGTACCTAGGGTTTGTAGTAGACGCTACTGGGCTGAAGCCCCAACTGGACAAGGTGGAGGCTATCAAAAGATGACTACGCCAACTAGTAAGTGAGATATACAAGTCTTTTTAGGGATGGTTGGCTACTACTGCTGCTTCATACCTAACTTTAGTTGTATTGGTGATCCGCTGTTTGAGCTACTAAAGAAGGATGCTGCATTTGAATGGTCAGAGCGCCACCAATGCTCCTTCGATACACTTTGAACGGTGCTAATCAATGTGACCATACTGCGTTACCCAAACTTTGATAGAGAGTTCATCGTTCAAATGGATGCTTCATTTCCGCTGTAGGGGCAGTCCTATCTCAGGAAGATGAAAAAGGAGAGGAACACCCAGTGGCATACTTCAGCTGAAGCCTGAACTGCCATGAACGTAATTACACTGTGACTGAGAAGGAGTGCTTAGTGGTGATTTATGTGTACAAGCAATTTAGGGTCTATCTGCATGGAGTGAGGTTCAAGGCTGTAACAGATCATGCTTTGTTATGCTGGTTGCTTAACCTCAGGGAGCCAGAAGGGCGCCTAGCTTGATGGGCCCTCAAACTACAGGCTTACAACTTTTAGATCCTCCACCAACCTGGAGCTAAACGCCAGAACACACATTATTTTTCAAGATTACCCATGATTGCAGTTACAGCAGATCTGGGTGACATGATGTTCAATAAGTTGCTCAGCGGGAACTTTTCTTTCTCATTGCAATCACTATTGCAACCTATTCAATTCAAGACTAAATCTTGTTTGATAATCTCACAGAGGAGATTAGTCTGCGCCCATGTCAGGGAGAAGTTGGGCAAGCAAGGTAAGAGGAGCAGGTGGAAGGCCCGCGGCCTCCAACGTTCGAAAATGCCCCGGAGAATCTGGCAGAATAGACAAAAATCTTAAAAAACTGGCGGTCATGATTTCCCCGGAGATACTCACATGGCAAGCATGATGCAACCAGTACATCAACACGCCACACTCCCAACAACTTTCATCTGTGGAATTCGGAGTCTGCATGTATCTGGACATCCAAAAAACGGCCTTATGGGAAAAATTTTGTGAAGATGTACACAAAATTTTCCCGGCCGTGGTGTACGTCGCACCTCACTCCATGTCACGTGGTTGGCTGGACCTAGGTTTTGAGAGCAAAAAAGCAGCAGACAAGGCTGCAGCGGTGCGCATAGTGGTCAACCTCCCCAAAGGGCAATGGGTCATCAAAACCAAATGCACCAGATGGACAAAATCAAACCAAATTTTCCTCACGTTTGACTTTTTGCCTACTATGGTAAAACATGACATTTTGGAACAACACCTGAAAGATGGTCTCGCCGTATATGGCAAAATACAATCTTTTGAAATGCAACACTTCACGCTATTGCCACACCTGTGCACCAGCAAAGCCATCACAGTTCTGACCCCAACTGAGGAGATCGCGAAGGATCTAACCCAGATCCCGCACTCCACTTTTATTGATATCGCAGGGCATACCACCCACCCATTCCAGGTGACCGTGGACAGCGCGCCCCCCATTTGCACCCACTGTGATGCGTTTTTCCATAAGGCACATGCATGCCCCATCAAGGAGGGCGTCACATTCCAAGAGCACCCCTCGGTGGCCATGGCCAGCGGAGAGGCGCACTACAAACCAACCGCAAGCACCAAGGAGGCTTTCCCGTGGGAGCACAAGGCTGCTACCTATTGGTAAAGCCTATCTCCCCGCAGGAGCAGAAGAAGGCCAAGCAGGCCCATAGGGCTGCGGCTAAGGAAGCGGCCAAGGCCACCGCCGCTATCCCACACTTACAATGCCAGGAGGACATGGAGACCTTCATGGTGGAAGCAACTCAGGAATCCATCATCCAATCAGATTGGGAAGCCCATGCCAAGTGGGCCACTCAACCTGAGGATCCAATGGGAGATTTGATCTCACCCAATCGTTGCACCCAAGCTCCAGTCAAAACCAACTTGGGACCTATCCCAACCTAAAAAAAATTTTTGAACCGCTCAACAGTGCACCAAACTCATCCATACTGCAAAAAATTTGTCCGATGTCGGGAAAACAAAAAGAAAGGCCAAAGCCAACGCGACTCTTTCCACAAAAATCAACAAAAACTCCGATAGCATTGCTGCTAACACCCACACTGCTGTGAAAGCCCGTGGGGACCTAGAAGAGGCTGGTGGGCCTGGGGGCCCACCCCCTTGCACCTAAGGTGCAAAGGGGGAAACCTTCACTCTAGAGACATTGAATATCGCCGGACTCAAGGCCTCCCCATCCTGGGCTAGGAAACTGAGTTTTTTACAACACAATTTACCCGTGGATATCCTGGCCATCCAGGAGTCCCACTGTCCACGAGGTTCTGAGGAAGCTTGGAAAAAAATGCTCCTCCCATCCCTATCCTTTTGGTCAAAGCACTGTGGGGTGCTAATTCAGAAAAATAATTTTTTCAAATTTACATCCTTAGAAACATTCCTAAATGGCTGAGTGCTCGTTGTCACCTTCTTGTGGGCTGACGTAGCACATGCAATCATCAACATCTATGCCTCAAATGGTGCACACGAGCATCAGAAATTTTTCTTGTCAGTCAAATTCCTCCCGCTACCCCTGATTCATTCCTAGTTGGCGACATGAACTGTTAGCTAACCTCACCAATGGACCGGTGGCCTCCCTCACCCCATGCCCCACAGGGTCACGTAGAACTACGTGTTCTAAAGGCCACCCTTAGGTTAATGGATGTGCTGCCATGACATGCCCCGCTGCTCAAAAACATGATGTGTCCCCACATCCACAACAGCCAATTAAGTTCCATGACCCGCATCAACCTTATTCTAATGCTGGCGAAATTCCAGCCCCACATCTCCCACTTCAAAACAACGAAAATGGAATTCTCTGACCACCAACTGGTCTCGATAACCTACCACCTACCTGTCACAGTTGCTAAGGCCCCACATTGGTGCAAAATCCGCCCCCCGAGCTCGCGTTGCCAGGATTTTCCACATGGGTGGAAGAGGCAACTTTGGCAAAATCGTTTGTTGCACCGTTTTGTGTGGACCCCATTTCCACATGGGCAACTTTCAAAGAGGACACCATCCGCCACTATTGCCATCTCTCCTCCAGACGCTCACGAGCCACATCAGCAGTTATCTCGCGCGCTCTGGCGGAATTGGCACACTTGGAGTCCAACATTCCAGCTACAGGATACAGCCCTGCATGGGGCCAGAAGTGGGCGGAGGCAGCCGCCCACCTCAACGCACTCAAAAGGCAACACAAACATCAGGTTTGTGTTCAATACAGGGCCACATGTATCGCAAAAGGTGACAAGTGCACCACATATTTCTTTAAAAAAATTTTGCACCATGCCAGAGCGTGGCCTGTACACAGGTGTGAAGATCAGATAATTCCATTTCGGACAGACTGGCTGAAGTGGCAATCAAAATGCAAAAATATTACTCTGAGTTATACCGAGCCAAACCAATTCAGCCAGCCAAAGTGGAGGAATTTCTTGACCGAGCTCATATCTGCACCATTTTCTGATACCCGGAAATAATGAATTTCATTACTCTGAACAAATTATGGACAGCCAATCGCGGTGCACCAAACCGAAAATGCCCAGGCCCAGATGGCATTCCATATGAGTTCTACAAAAAATATTTCAAATATATATCCCCATTGCTGCTCGCCTCACTTAACCAAAGCCTGTTGGAAACGCGCCTCCTACCAGGAGGACATGAGGCCTTTACTGTCACACTCTTCAAGAAAGGGGATAAGCTTGACTTAGCCAACTGGCACCCCATTTCTCTAACAAACACAGACACCAAAATTTTAACAAAAATTATGGCTAACCAATTAGGGACTGTAGCATCTGCCACCATCTCCCCAGAACAATTGGGTTTCAACCCCAGAAGGTCAATTTGGGATAACGTGCACTCCATGGCTAATGCATGTCAGTCTACAGCCTCTGGGGCACTGGTATTCTTGGAACAACAAAAGGCCTATGATAGAGTAAACTGGGAATACCTAAGGGCCTGCCTCCATCAATTCCGCCTACCCCCCGCTTCATCAACTGGGTAATGCTGCTCACAGAATCTGCAACAATGGCAGTGCATGGCCCAGGCTCCCTAACGGAAGTAGTCCGCCCTCAAAGGGGCTTGCGACAAGGGGACCTCCTCAGCCCACTCTTATACAACTTCAGCCTTGACCCACTACTGCAAAATGTGAATGCCCAACTCACTGGGGTCTATGTGCCAAGCCAAAACCCCAGTCAAGATGATGGCATTTGCAGATAACTGCGTGGTGGGGGTGTCTTATAATAAAAATGCACGCGCGCTTGAAGCCCTCATCCAGGAATATTCCCGGGTAAGCAACGCGGCACTGAAGGCCTCCAAAACCGAAATCATCCTCTTTAGTCAGTTTCAGAACTGGTGGGCCCCAGCAATTAGTTCCCAACCCAGCCCATCTGCTCGCCCACGTCCACGCCTTACTAACTCAACACACACCGCTCCACTGGTGCTCCCCTTCGTGCCACGTCCTACCATAGGACTGGTGCGCCATCTGGGCATGTGGATGGAGGCAGGCGGATACGCGTCAGCAGTAATGGAGTGCCATATACTGGACAACGTGACGAAGCGAATCGCCTCTCTCAGAGCCCACCCTACTACCCTTACTGGCAGGGTTGTTCTAGCCAACTCTATGCTCCTATCCAAAGTCTGGTTTGGAGCCCACGCCATCCCCTTCTCCCCAAGCTTCTTCAAATCCCTGTAAGCCTTGCTGCAAGGATGGCTTTGGTCAGGCCGCCCTCCACCAGTACGGCTAGAGGTCATGTTTGGCCCTCATCATCAAGGTGGCATGGGCCTGCTTGACTTCAAAGCCCATGCTGCCAAGATCCTGGGCACCTGGATCGCGGCCGTCACCGCTCCTACACTCCCATCCCAACACTGGTCCCGCGCAGCCTGCTCCAACTTCTCCAGAGCCTTGGGCCTCAACAATCCATCAAACCCCCAATTCCTGATGAAATACCTCGCATCACACACATCAGCCACAGGTCCTCACAGGACTAAAACCCACTACAAACGAATCCTACTCTCCATGCAAAGCGCAGAGTGGAGAATTCATATTAGTGGACATACAACCCAAAGAGGCCGCCCATCTCCTCAGTTCACACAAGAGGTACAGGGGCTACCCATCCATGATGGCGTGATCCCCATTCGGCCCCATGTCCTATCCAGGGTGGACTACCTGGACATGATGGACATCCCTTATTCCATTGAGACCCAAAAAACTATCTGTAAATACGCACACCATCCTCTGTTGCAGCCTAAAGTCCGCTCCCATGTGTGGCGCTGCCTAAGGCGGGTATATCATACAGCTGAGAGCTCTAACACTTTACACTCATCCTGTGTTGTGTGTGGCCAGTATGGAACGCTGTTCCACCCCCTGGAGAAGTTCCCCACCTCTAAAGTGATATTGCGCGAAGTTCAACGTCTGCTGGGCCAGGATCAAACACATCCCTTCAGTCTGTCAAGAGATATGTTTGCTCTATCAATGGCCTCCTCCCTTCCACCCTCCCTCCGTGCTCTGGTGGTTGCAATCGCCATGTGGATCATCCACACGATCATCTTAGATGCCATCGCAGGCTCCACCCCCACCCTCCCAGAAACTGTCCACAGATTCCGGTCTCATTTGGTGGACCACTTTCAAGCATGGATGTTTGGATACCTCCCACCGCGTCACCGACAGCTGGTCTCCTCCTGGTTCCCAGTCTGGTTCATCAAATCAGACCCCTTCCTCCACACGTGCTCAATAGTGTCTACGGCCCCTTCACACGTTCCCTCCCCCTCCCCATAAGTGGCGTTCCCGCTGGCAACAAGAGATAGCATCGCTTCTCTGGGGTGCCTCCCCTGGTACTAAGTTTGTCTTTCCTGAGTCATATTCGGAAGTGTCCGTCCCATGGTCAGCCTTCCCCACAATAAATTTAAATAAGTTGCTCAGCGGAAAGTATGACAATGAGCATCTGCATGTCATAAAGGCGTTGAACGAAATGAGAGCCAATGCCTTTCAGCGGAATGGTGAGTTGTACAAGAGGATTGGCAATTCAAACGTGAACTTCCCACAGCCCTCAACACAGCATAATATTATCATGAGTGCATATAGGGCCATCAGACATGGTGGCATATGCAAGACATTGTAATTGTTATGCCCCCGTTATTATTAGAAAGCATGAACTTTGATGTGCTGGAAACCATCTCCTGTTGCCACCAGTGCCAAGTGAAAAAGCTGTTCCGCCAGAAGACTGTGTACAAGTTGGTGAAACCACACTTTTCCTGGAACATGGTTTCTATTGATGTCGTTGGCCCTCTGCCAATGGGAGCTAAACGGTACAAGTAAATTCTGGTGGCAATCAATCACTTGACCAGGTGGGTTGAAGAGCAGGCAATATGGGACTTTGGGGCGGTCACTGTGGCCAAGTTCATTTATGGAATGTATTATCCAGCAACATAGCTTCCCTCAGTTCCTCCTTACCAATAATGGAACTAACTTCACTTTCCACATCCTTCCAAAAATAAATGAGCTTATAAACATATGTGGGATTCTGATGACCCCGTATCACCCTGAATCTAATGGGATGGTTGAGCATGTGAATGGGACTTTAGTGAATATACTCCATAAAAAGGTAACAGATCGACCTTGATACTGGAGTTCCCTGCTGTCCACCGTCATCTTTGCATATAAAATCAGCTACCATTCCGGTATGGGGAAGAGTCCCTTTCAATTGCTGTATGGATGTCACCATGGTCTTCTGGCGCTGCTCTATGCCTGTGTGGAAGATGCCAGTGGAATGAACCCACAACGGTATTTGATGATGCTTACCAATACACCAATCAAATTGCAAATTGAAGCATACTCGTTCAGCCTAGCCAAGAAGATAAAGAATCAGGTGGCTGATCAGGTGCAGCGTAGCTGGCTAGACCAGTTCAAAGATGGGGATATGGTTCTGTTCCATGATCAACACAGTTTCAGGTGGAAGCACAAGTTAACCAATATATGGATGGGGCCGTTTGAAGTTATTGAGAAGATAATTATAGATGCATATACTATCAAGGACCCTGAAAGTGGTCAGATCATCAACCAAGTGCATGCAAATTATCTTTTGATGTTTAAGCAATAGAAGCATTATTGTCCAGTCAAGGGGGTAATGTCACGATTCTGATATGACTGTATGATAAACCTTAAAGTCAGTATGGCAGAATGGGTAGAACCCTTTGAGCCTGAGTATGAGTTAAAATTTTAGAGCGCCTGGAGATGAGGCGATATATAATTAGAGTGGATGTTTATTTGGATCACTTCTATATTGGGTGATTAGGAGATATTTATGTATGATGAATAGTGATATTTCACCTTGAATTAGGTAATCATAATTTAATAGATGAAGCATTGCCGGAACTAATGAGATATGGTGAACTGAGTTATTAAGCCGAGGAGATGGCAGCATCCAAAATCACTGAGATATAGGTGAGATGAGATGATTGTGGGAAGGAGGTTGTTAATAGCTTAGAGGGAAAGGAACAGCGAGGATCCACTGAAGTTATTATATTGAAAATAAAAAATTGTATTAGGGCCATAGCTCCATTTTGTTATATTTATTTCTATAAAGGTGTGTTTCAAGGACTGACGATCTTCATATCATCCGTTTTATTGCTCAGTGGGATTAACCCAGTGAAAAAACCCTTATGGCAAATCTCAACGAATCCACCAATTTGACAGAGACTATTATCCATAGTTGAATAAAGCATTTGTATTGGGTCCAACTCTTGACCAGTATTTCTCCTTGAAATACTTAAGACGTCCTTTATAGAGATTCATTCCCTTATACCGCCTAACTTGATCCACGCTCAAATCTTTGTTTACGGCTTCTCTCTGGTGACAAATAGTTGGCAGCAATCCCTGATTCAACCCAGCTTCTCTTCTGAGGATCCACTCTCAGATTAAGACTCTTTATCCTAAAGTTTATCCCAATTAAAGCACACAGCCATAATTTCCTTGAAGAAGAATAGATAGAATGGTAAAGTATCCTGTAAAGTGTTGTTTTATTTATTGAGTTCTTAAGAATCTATAGTGGGAATTCAGCGCCCAACCCTCAGTTGGCACCTCATTGATAAAACGGCAGCCATTGCCATTGAATTACCCATTGTCATCTCATCAATGATGGTCTTCCCCATCCTGGCTAGGATTCCGTCATTAGTTATCCTTGAGGCCTAAAATGGAAATAGTCAGAAAATGTGTCCCTAACGTTTTCCATTTTTTCTCAGCAAACCAACCATATTTGGCAAGTGACCTGCCTAGGTAATGGGACTTGTTAACCATTAAGGCAGGTCACAAACCAACTGAATGCTTTGCTACTTTCAGGATGCATCACTCGCCTTGCAACTTGATCCTTAAAGTTGAAATTGGTCAATAATGAAACCTGACTTGTCCCAATCAGTACACCTGATAGTTAATCATCAATCAACTATCAGATGCCCCCATTATGTCAGCAACTCTGCCCAACAAGATCTTAAGAATTCACCCGGATTGCTCCCCAATGGATCCAACCCAGGCGAAATACCTAAAATCCCCTGAACATTGTTAACCTGAAATTAGGTCATCTGATATCCAATCACTTTGCTATAGGAGGTTATCACTAGTGACCCATGGTAATCTAGTCAGCTGGGAATATGGACAAAAATCCCAACACATCCCCCACCTTGCCTACATTTCCAGTGAAAAAAGGATTGGGGCAGGAGAACACTACTTTAGACACTCAGCCAAATACTTCATTTGTTCAAGCGGAGTATGATCAATCAGTACTCAACACTGCTCAGGATAACCTTCAGTATGAAGCTCTCTTCCTCTTCCTCTTCACTACCACCTACTCAGAGCACGGTTCCCATGACCTTCTGTCATACCAGGCTGATCAATTTATTTGTGACAATATTAATCCTGGAAACCAGTTTTCCCCATCAGGGCGTGTGACCCGCTGTCATATTCAGGATTCTTATTCCATCATACTTGATTTCCTGATTTTCTCCTTGTCCTTTACAGGAGATTCTTGCCATCAATGTTCATTTTATGGTGCAATTAAGAAAGCTCACTTATATTCGCCCTTGTTATTTTCTTGTAAAAACTCTTGGCTCATATCATTCTTAATTCTTCTCTGGAGAGCTTATGCCATTAATTTTGAGATTAATTTATCCAAAATTAGAGCTTAATTGATTTCAGAGTTTATAATTTCAACTATCATATAAGTCTGACATCCCCCTCTCATCCAGCTTATGTCAAATTTGGAGTCTTGGTATTAACAACTGCTTAATACATGTCTGATAAAGACCTTCAGCTCTACCAACTGATGAGTTGATCTGAGTGTCAGAACCTATTATATGGTCCTTTCTGGTCTCATACTCTCAGTTAAGTACCCATGGCCAGTCCTTCCATGGAATTACCAGAAATGGTAACCAATCCAACAAAACCAGGTTAGCAATTGTATCAAATGACTCACAACCAATATTTCCTCTATCATCAATTCCCAAGTTAGATTTTGAAACTCTTCTGAATTCAGCTCATTTGCAGATTCTCCTACCACCATTATCAAACCTCCTAAAGCAATGCCTTCCTCTCTCAATAATTTGTTCCTCGCCAGATTATACTTGCTTCTGGAGTTCCTCTTCCAACTCAGTTAATATTACAAGCCATCTGTCTGGGCTAATGACCTGGCTATAGAAAACAGCGTATATTTTGAACTCCCTATGCATAATTAAGGGTCCAAGTAACTGAGGCTTGTCCATAGCCCTGTACTGCCGATCTTAAAAACATCCTAGATTTAGATGTTGCAGCCTATTATCATCACTTTGCCAGCCAGGTTCTTTAAAGTTTGGCCATGAGGCTTCCAGCCTCTCCTGGCTTTCATTGCTTATTCTGCTTTTGCATCCGAGGAGCTCATAGTTATCATCTGCATGATGCCATTTACTCCCTGCATGACTATCTTGTTTCTGGTGCATCCCATTGTTATCTTTCACTTATGGCTTTAATATGGGACATGATTTGGCAACCCAACCTAGTATCCCTTGCATAATTCTGAACCATATTTCCAATGTTCTTGATTAAGCTGTCAGCAAGTGCTCAAGGCCAATCTTTCAGCTCCGGTGCCATATTGGGATTACTTGGGGTTATTTGCCAACTGATTCTTCTTGTTCTGTTGCTTCTCTCCCTGATCTGGGGTATTGCATTTGGCAAGTACCGACAATTCCATCTCTCTTCCCCTAATTCTTTAACGCAGGGATCAGCCTCCGCTCAACAAACTTGGTTTTTAGTGGATCTAGCCATTGCTAGAATCTGATCTCACATAGATTTTGATGGTTTGTTTACTCTTACTGTGATCCATCCTACCTCCCCTCAGGAGGCAACATAGGCGGAATCATCACTTAGTTGAGGATAACCAATAAAAAAATAAAAGATTATAAAAATATATCTTTTTTATATATGAGTTTTTGATAATAAACTTTTGCAATATTTTTATCAATCTTTTATTTTTTTTCTTCTTTTTCCATGGGACTTGATCTTTTTTCAGTTTAGCGTCCATTTTTTTATTTTATTCCCCCAAACTGGTTCCAAGTTATAATTAAGCCTCCCAGTTTTCTATGGTATAAATGTCTTACTTTTTAAGAATTAACCATCTAGTTTGGTTCAGCGGTCCTTTTTTGGACTTAACCAAATCATTAGTACATAACCAACTTAATGGTTCAGTGGTCCTTCAAGAACTCTTTTTTCATTATTTTTTATCATCCATTGCTTTAAATACATAGTATGGACTCAATTTACTATCAGAATCCAAGAGGTCATTGATGGAGTAGGAATCTATCGCATCTTGGTGATAATACTAAATAGACCCAAACACAACACATCCAACTTGTTTCTTCTCCTGAAACCATGAATAGCACAATAGGCAACTCTTTCACCTATTATATATTCTGTTAAGACCTGTCAGCTCTTATCATCCATCATTTTTGCCCAAATCCTTTCCTCAAAGTAATATCAAATGCTTGCAATTGCATTTTAATTAGGATATTTGTCAATTGGTTCAGGTACTGCTTGTTACCATCCCCAATGTTGGTTTTACCACCAAACATAAAATTGGCTGAAGCGCGGCCTACCTTCCATATAGCAACTCAAACAGCGTTTTTTTCATCGCCATATGATGAATTATATTGTAGGCAAACATAACTGAACTAAGGTACAACCCCCACATGGAAGTTCTTCCTGTGACCAGCTTCATCAGCATCGCAGCCAACGTCCCATTGACTTGTTCTACCAGTCCGTTCATCTCCAGCCAATAGAGTACAGACATGACTCCTCAGATTCCCATTATTTCATTTAATCACATGATCACATGAGACGTGAAATTCTTTCTATTGTTACCCAACAGCACCTGTAGGCATCCAAGTCAGTATACTACTTGATCTAGGATAAACTTCGCAGTGCTTATAGTATCTACTTTTTCCAGGGCCTTTGTCTCAGTCCATCTCATCAGATGGTTGCTCACAACTATGATGTACTTGACTTCCCCTGTGCTCATCGTCAGTGGTCTCATCACGTTGATGGAAACTATATGCCAAGCATATCTAGGGTGGATAAGTCAGTATTCAGTCATGTTATTATGTGGCTTGTGCAACTGGCACTCCACACAGCAAGCCAGATAGTCCACAACATTGTAGTTGATGAACTCCCAGTAGTAATACTAAAAATATGGTCAGTCATTTTTCTCAGGACTCTGTGCCTGACAACCTTACAAGCAGCTTGAATGATAGCCACTTATTCTTATGGCTTTGGGAACAGTAATCATTTCCAATTAATAGTCTTGAAAACTTGTCCATCCACGGTCTCAGTGTTTTCCATTGCTTTTCAAAGTGCACCTTGGATTTCTCCAGGCTCATTCCTGATTTCTCCAATGTCCAACTTCTGGAATAGCTCATCCACCTGCCGGTATACCATCTGGACCATTGGTAACTACAATAAGCCATCCACATTCTGATGAGTAGTTCCAGATCGGTGGACTATCTCATAATCATAAGCCTGTAACTTTAGTGCCCATCAGACCATTTGTCCTTCTGGTTCTCATAAATTGTGTAGCCAATGCAACGAGGAGTGGTCTGTCATCACTTTAAAGTGGGTTTCATGGATATACATGAAAAACTGTTCAAAGGCTAAATGACCGCAAGGCATTCTCTCTCAGTCACAGTGTAATTCCTCTCAGTGGCTGAGAGTGTCCAGCTCACATACGCCACTGGATGTTTGTCCCCAAGTTCATCTACTTGGCTCAATATGGTGCTGATCGCCATCAATGAAGCATCAGTTTGTATTATAAATTCTTGATCAAAATTCAGATATTTCAAAATTGAATAATCTATTAAATACTGGCATAACTCATCTAATGATCTCTATGCTTCTTCACTCCAAACAAAATCCTCTTTTCAGATCCTTCAGTAAATGAAAGTGGGGCTTACCAATTTTTTGAAAAATCCCAAATGAATTTTCTATAGTATTTGACCATTCCAAAGAACACTTGGATATCTCAGACATTTTTCAGTACAGCTATTCGCTCTTTAGCTTCAATCTTATGGGCTTGCAGCTGCAGTCCGCTAGAGTTAATTACAAATCCAATATATTCTAACTCTTTTTTGAAGAAGTGGCACTTCCTCAGTTTAATCTTCAGGTTGGCTGCGGATGTCTATTAAACACTTCCTCCAAGTGGTGCAAATGGTCATTAAAAGTCCTACTGAACACATTTATATTGTCCAAGTAAATCAAGGAGCATGACAACTTCAAATCATTTAGTATAGCGTCCATAGCCCTCTGGAAAGTCACAGGCGCATTGCACAGACTCTGGGGCAACCTAGTCGATTGATAAAGCCCCTGTGCGTTGATAATTGCGCATTTCTCTTGGTCTTCTCTTGGCAAATGAATTTACCAATATCCTGATATTAGATCCATCACAGAGGAATACTTTGCTTCTCCCAATTGATCTAGTGCATCATTGATTATTGGTAGTGGGTATGAATCCTTCTTTGTAATCTTGTTCAGCATCTGATAATTAATCACCACACAATTAGAGAAATCCTTCTTCTTCATGATAAGGATAGGGCTCGCCCTGGGACTCAACGATGAAACTAGAAGCTCATGCTTCACTAGCTTGCTTATTTCTTCCTCTACTACCACTTTGGCCACCTTCTACTGATGAATTGCTCTCTTTCTGATCAGCAAATTTTCTCTAGTATCAACTTTGTGGATTACATCTCTTGCACAACCCAAATCATGGCCATCCTGGGAGAATACTTCCCAGTACTTCTTGAATAATTTGAGCACCTCCTCCTGCTGTCTGTCCAACAGATCAGCGAGTTTCTCTTGATTGACCAATAGACTGATACTCTTGGTTACCCCTGCCAGTAATCCCATTTTATTGAGGGTTCCAAAATCAGGAAATTCCTCAATTCAGCCATCAGGATTAGGTGAACAAACGCAAAAATTTGATTCTTCTCAACCTTCATTAGGTTTTCACTCAAATTTGCCGGAAGAAATCAAATTTCACCATGGCCTAGCATAATTATTCCAGGATCACTCAAGGCTTACTCTGGACTTCTTCCAGGGGCTTCTGACTGTATCAGTTAAGGCGTTGCCTGACCATCACATTACCCTAGTCTTCCTTAGGGTAATAGTTGAGGCCAAGGGAGAGGGCTTGACAGCTCCAATTTTTGTAAATGGCAATCTGATGAATCAGATGCCTCAAAATCAGAGCTAAATAAAAATCTAAAAAGGCTGACGTGGAAGGAAGCCTCAGAAATGGCGCTCTGGCCAACCAGATGCCGCCAAACCAAATATTTCCAAATGTGGTGATGAGGGATTGGACCCACGGATGCAATTTTCTGGCCAACCAGTTATGACTGAGTTTGACACCCCAAAGTATATCAACAAGGAAGAAAATCCTTGTAAATGGCGCTCTGGCCAACCAGATGCCATAAACCAAATATTACTAAATGTGGCAATGAGGAAGTGGACCAGACTTAAGTTTCTGGCCAATTAGGAGAGGCCAAACTTGACGTCTACGAGAGTATTGGCAAGGATGAAAATCCTTGCAAATGGCACTCTGGCTAACCAGATGTCACCAATGAAAATATTACCAAAAGAGGCAGCAAGTTGATATTGTGGAATACGGGCAAAGAGAATGGCCCAGGCTTTGAGAGTAAATTGAAGCCAAAAAATAAATGCAGAAAAGTTTCTGCAACCCCGAGGGTACCCAGCCTGAGTTCAAGAATGGGCCTCAACACCGGAATTGAGGGTCTAGATTCTCAAATATTACCCAACATCAGGAAGACACCCGCGGACTCTGCGGGGAACAGGACCTGCTCTTCTCCACTAAGCTCAGTATAAATCTGAGCAGGCAAAACTGCTTCACATAGTTTCATATTCTATAATAATAATAACTTAATAAATTTTAAAAATTAATTTTTATAATTTTGAAATCAGTTTATTAAGGCAAAAAAGGAAACCACACATGGACAGCAGCTCAGACTTCAATAAGGCCATCCAGTCTTTGTATGCCCTCTCTGGGGGTCAGACCCTCCTGTTGAGCGCCAGCATAGTCTTGACTGTTGCCCAAACTTTCTTAATAATGTGGTTTCCCGCCATTCAGATTAGGGACCTTTCCACAGCAGGACTATCCTGCCTGTGGGCGCTTACCTGGGCACTCTTGCCTAACTGCTTTGTGGCAGTGTTCAGAGACCCAGTACGTCACACTGAATTCCTCATACAGCACCTCTGGTATCTCCAATGTCAACCAATGTTGACTATTATCTGTGATACCAGTGGTATGGTTCTCGCATTCTTGATCCTCAGTGTAGTTCCCCAAATATTCTAGGATTTCCATTGGCATTTCTCATCGCTTCCAGCCAACTAGTTGGTAATAATCAGGACAATACTGACATTGTAGATCAGGTTGATGAATTTATTTTTCCTACCCAATGGAGCTTTCCATCCTTCTGATAAACCAATGGTAACATCTGACCCAAATATGGTCAAAGTATTACCCTCAAAGTTACAAATTAACTCTGTATTTTATTAGAAAATTCATCCCAGTCAGAATATCATAATTTTGGTTGGCCAAAACTATTGCTGGAGTGGATGCCACCAAGGATCTAAATTAAAGTGGTAGAGCTCTATACGCTCCACAAGAGATGGTAATATTTGGCCCAGCTGTCCCATATTCTTTCTTGTGCTCTAAATCAGGCGAGATCTTTATCCTCTTCACCAGCTTGGTCAAAAAATATTAATGTGCACTTTACTGTCAACTATTGCCCTCACCCATACTTGATTCACTAGTATATCTATATATTACACTCAGAGTATTGTAAAATAGTATTTACTGAGTGTATAGTGACATTATCAGCCAAATTGAGGTTTGAATTATTTGTACTGATAGATCAGGAAATGATCATTGATCGTGCTAAGGGGGATTGACAGGTTTGCCTCATCTTGTCTGACTTTGGTCAATTCTTCTGGTTTAACTGTGGCTCAAACCTTGTCCACCAGTTGTCATGTATATGGCCGAGTGTTGGGATTTTTGCCCATATTCCCAGCTGACTAGATTATCAGGAATTAATAGAGGATAATTCCTTAAGGCAAAGTGATTTGAATATCTGTTGACCCTGATTTTGGGGTAACAATGTTTGAGGGGATTTTAGGTTATTCGCCTTAGTTAGATCCATTGTGGATCAATATATAGAATGCTTAAGATCTTTTCAGGCAGAGTTGCTGATGAAATAAGGGCATCTGATAGTTGATTGATGATTAACTACAGATGTACCAATTGGGATCAGTTGGGTTTCATCACCAACTGATTAGGAATTTGAGAATCAAGTTGCAAGGCAAGGGATGCTGCCTGCAACTAGCGAATAAATCAGTTGGTTTGCGACCTGCATTAATGGGTAACAAGTCCCGTTACCTAAGCAGGTCACTTGCCAAATATGGTTGGTTCACTGGGATTAAGAGAAAAATGTTAGGGACACGTTTTCTGATTCTTTCCATTTTAGGTTTTAATAATGTCCAATGACAAAATCCTAGCCATGATGGGGAAGACCATTGCTGATAAGATGAGGATGTATAATTATACGAAAATGGCTTCCGTCTCATTGAGGAGGTGTCAACTGAGGGTTGGGTGCTGAATTCCCACTATAAATTCCCCTAAAAATTACTAATAGAAACACACTTTACATAACACTTAGACAGAGTATTATCTTAATATACTTTATAAGAACCATTTAGAGTTCTATTCTTATTTGGGGAAATTATTGCTGTGTGCTCTAATTGGGAGACTCTTTAGGATAAAGAATAAGAATCTGTGCGGAGATCCAGAGAAGAGAAGCTGAATTAAATTGGGGATTGCTTCCAACTGTATGTCACCAGAGAGAAACTGTAGGTAGGATCTGAACGTGGATCAAGTTAGGTGGTACCAGGGAATAAATCCCTATTAATGACATCCTAAGTATTTTGAAAGGAAATATTGGCTAAGCGTTGGGCCTAATTCTAGTACTTTATTCAACTATGGATAATAGTCTCCATACTATTATCAAACGAATATATTTCACTATCAAACAACGCGGATATTAAATTGCATGACAACAAACCTGTGTTGTTAATTAATTTAGGGATTATCACCCAAGAATAATCAAGAACCCTATAAATTTTAACAATTGGTGCTCACTACAGGGGTGTAGTTGAGTAAGATACTAAGACATGATGTCATATAAAGAAGTTTCCAATTTCAGCATGAGTTACTAGGGAAAGTAACGTCATTGTAAACTGAACGTGAAGTGGATTACATTTAATTGCGTTCACCTATCTTAGAAGTGGAGCCTCCAGTGAAGCAAATTGGAGATACTCAAGATTCAGGAAAAGGACTTGCAGCCTAGATATGGATTTATCTTGTGCTACAAGAAAACCTGTTCCACCTGACATCTAACTAAGATGAAGATGATTACCAGGGCCAACCCAGGTTGAAATATGGTCTGCTTGAAATAGTCCTGAGGAGCGAGGTGTTAGATGAGATTCTAGATGAGACATTGGTTGAAAATGATAATGAAAACCTTTCAATTAAGAGTATTTCTTAATACCAATGAAGAGTATGAGGTAAAAACAGGAAACAATTGGCACAAGATAGTGGAAAGAATTGTTTGAACTAATATTATTCAAATAATGGGCAGATATTTCTGGAGACTAGTTGATCATCAATTCAAGATAAAATTGTTGAATCTAATGAGGCTAGATCAATATGTGTGATTAAATCGTTTCTAAATCAACCAGTGGATTTATTTCCAACATTTTGGATAGCCAAGAATGCAAAAAATCATTTTTAAGAGAAAAATGATCAGAACAATCAAACAGAACAATTTCCTAATACAAAATTTACAAATTTTGAGAGATATGAAGAATCAAGCATCAGTTGCCAAAATATTAAATGAATTAGGACCTGTTGGATGTATCATAAGTAAGGATTGAAGGCCTAATAAATGAAAACATTATGAGTATTGCATAAGTTGGCAAGTGTTGCCTATATGTGAAGAAACAGCGCTGCTCATCATATAGTGAAGAAGGATAATACTAAAAAATTGGAAGTATTTGACCTAAAAGAAAATAATTGCAATGTTCCCAGAGGACCACTGAACCATTAAAATGGTCATGTCCTAAGATTTTGGTCAAGTCCTAAAAGAGGACCACTAAACCAAATAGATGGTTGATCTTAAGAGAATAAGATTTTGAACCACGAAAACTGGTAGGTCAGAGTATACCTAGAAACCAGTTTGTATGAAGGGGAAAAGAAGGACCTCTGAACTTAATTGTAGGTTAAAAGTCCCAATGCAAAAGAAAAATACAAAAAATAAATAAAATATATAAAATATTAAATATCAATTTTATTGATCCATGATTTTTGGACCTATGATGAGGTCAGAATATGTATGGCTTATCACAGTTACCAATGGTCCAGATGGTATACCAGCAGACAGATGAGCTAATCTGGAGAATGGTAAATGGAGAAATTGGGAATGAGCCCCAAGAAATCCAAGGTGTGCTTCAAAAGCAATGGAAAACACCAACCATGGATGGACAAGTTTTCAATACGATCAATGGGAAGCGATTACTATTCCCAAAGCCATCATAATGAGCGGCTATTGTTCAAGCAGCTCATAAGGTTGTCGGGCATGGAGGCCTGAGAAAAATGACTGACCATATTTGCCAGTACTACTACTGGGAGTCCGTCAACTACAATGTTGCGGACTATCTGGCTTGCTGTGTGGAGTTCCAGTTGCACAAGCCACATAAGAATATGACTGGATACTGACTGGCCCCCCTGGATTTGCTTGGCATATGGTGTCCATCAACGTGATGGGACCGCAGATGATGAGCACTGGGGGAGTCAATTACATAATAATTGTGATCAATCATCTGAAGAGATGGGTTAAGACAAAGGCCTTAGTAATAGTCGATACTACAAGCACTGCAAAGTTTATCTTAGATCAATTAGTATACTGACATGGATGCTTACAAGTCCTGATGAGCAACAATGGGACAAATTTCACATCTTATGTGATCCCGTGATTAAATGAAATAATGGGGATCCAAAAAGTCATGTCTGTACCCTACTGGCTGGAGACAAACGGACTGGTAGAACAAGTCAATGAGATGCTGGCTGCAATGCTGAGGAAGCTGATCACAGGAAGAACTTCCGTGTGGAGAATATACCTGAGTGCAGTGACATTTTCCTACAATATCAGTCATCATATGGTGATGGGAAAAATGCCATTTTAGTTGCAATATGGAAGTAAGGCCATGTTGCTGCCAATTCTATATTTGGTGTTGGAGCCAACATTGGGGATAAGTGCTGAGAAGTATCTGATCTAATTGAAAAATCTCTTGATCAAAATGCAATTGTAAGCATTTGATATTACTTTGAAGAAAAGGATTTGGGAAAAAATGAAGAATGATAAGAAGTGACCAGCCTTAGAAGAATACCAAATAAGCTAAAGAGTTGCCTATTGTGCTATGCATGGTTTCAGGAGAAGAAACAAGTTGGATGTGTTGTGGTCAGGTCCATTCAAAATATTGCCAAGATGGTGACAGATGCCTACTCCATCAAGAACCTCTTGGATGCAAGATAGTAAATTGAGTCCATACTATGTATTTAAAGCAATGGATTGATGAAAAATAATGAAAAAAGAGTTCTTGAAGGACCACTGAACCATTAAGTTAGTTATGTTTAAGTTATTTGGTTAAGTCTGAAAAAAAGGACCGCTGAACCAAACTAGATGGTTAAGTCTTAAAAAGTAAGACCTCTGAACCATAGAAAACTGTAGGTCTAAGTGTACCTAGGATCCAGTTTGGGGGAATAAAATAAAAAGATGGACCATTCAACTGATAAAGGTCAAGTCCCATGGAAAAAAAGAAATAAAATAAAATATTGATAAAAATGTAGCTAAATATTATTTAAAACTCATAGATAAAAAAGATATATTTTATAATTTTTATTTATTTTCTGGTTATTCTCAATTAAGGGATGATTCCGCCTATGTCCCTCTTAAGGGAGGGAGGATGGATTACAATAGGAGTAAATAACACATTGAAATTTATGTAAGACAAGATACTAGTAATGGCTAGATCCACTCAAAACCAAGTTCATTGATCAGAAGCAGATCCCTGCAAGTAAGTGACTAGGGGAAGAGTAATAGAAATGTCAGAAGATGCCAAACTTGATACCCCAGAGTGAGGAGGAAAGCAAAAGTACAAGAAGAGGCAGTCAGCAAATAACCCCAAGTAATCCCAGTGTGGCACCGAGGATGGAAGCTTGGTTTTGAGTGATTGTTGATGGGCTTCGTCAAGAACACCATACATAAGGGCTGGCATCAAGCAAGGGATACTAAGTGGGGTTGCTGAATCATGACCCCTATCAAAGCCATTAGCGGAAGATACCAATGGGACATGCCAAAAACAAGATAGTTATGCAAGGAGCAAATGGCATCCACAGGTGATGACTCTGATTTTCTCAGAAGCTGAAGCATAATGAGTGATGGAAGCTGGGAAAGGCTGGAAGCTTTGTGGCCCAACTTCAAAGAACTTGGCTGGAAAAGAAAAGAGCATAGGCTGATACACTCAATCTAGGAATTTTTCAAGATTGGAAGAGTTCAGTGCTATAAAAATCCTCAGTTACTTGGGCCCTTAATTATAAATAGGGAGTTCAAAATGTACGCTGTTTCCAATAGCCATTTCATTAGCCAAGACAGCTGGCTTGTAATATTGACCGAGTTGGAATAGGAACTCCAGTAGAAAGTTCAATCTAGCAAGGAATGAATGATTAAGAAAAGAGGGCATTGCTGCAGGAGTCTGACGATGATGGTTGGAGTATCTGTTAATGGAGCCAAATCCAGGAGAGTTTCAAAATCTAACTCAGGAATTGACAACAGAGGAAGGATTGGTCACGAGTCATTTGAGACAATTGCTAACCTGGTTTTGTCAGGGTAGGTTACTTTTTTAGCAATTCTATGGAAGGACTGGCTATGGGCACTTGAATGGGAGTATGAGTCCTGGAAGGACCATAGAAGAGTTTCCAGCGCGCAGATCAACTCTTCAGTTGGTAGAGCCAAAGATCTTTATCAGACAAACTATAAAGAAGATGTTGGTACCAAGATTTGGAATTTGACATATGAGCTGCATGAGAGGGGAGGAAGTCAGAATTAAATGATAGTTGACATTATGCACTCTGAAATCAGTTACGCTCTAATTTTGGAAAAATTAATCTCAAGATTAATTTGATAAGCTAATCAGAGAAGAATTAAGAATGATATGAGCCAGGAGTTTATTATGAAAATAATAAAGGCGAACATAAATGAGCATTCTTAATTGCACTACAAAACGAAAATTAAAGGCAAGAATCTCCTGTTGAGTATGAGGAGAAAATCAGGAAATTGAGGACGCCAGACCAAGAATCCTGAATATGACAGCGGGTCACATGCCCTGATGGGGAAAACTGGTTTCCAGGATTAATATTGTCATGAGTAAATATATCAGCCTGTAATGACAGAAGATCATGAGGCCCACGCTCTGAGTAGATGGTAGCGAGGAGGAAGAGGAAGAGAGCTGCATACTGAAGGTAATCCTGAGCAGTGTTGAGTAATGATCGATCATACTCCACTTGAACAAATGAAGTATTTGGCTGAGTGTCTAAAGTGGTGTTCTCCTGCCCCAATCCTTTTTTCACTGGAAATGTAGGCAAGATGGGGGATGTGTTGGTATTTTTGTCCATATTCCAAGCTGACTAGATTATTAGGGATTGCTAGGGGATAACCCTAAAGCGAAGTGAAATCAGATATCAGTTGACTCTGTTTTTATGATAACAATGTTCAGTGGATTTTAGTTATTCACATGGGTCAGATCTATTGAGGATCAATCTGGAGGAATGCTTAAGATTCGTCAGGCAGAGTTGTCAACAAGATAGTGGCAACTGTTAGTTGATTAATGATTAACTATTGGGTGTACTGATTGGGACAAGTCAGGTTTTATTACTGACCAATTTCAAGTTTAAGGATCAAGTTGCAAGGCGAGTGATGCAGCCTGAAAGTAGCAAAGCATTCAGTTGGTTTGTGACCTGCCTTAATGGGTAACAAATCTCATTACCTAAGCAGTTCACTTGCCAAATATGGTTGGCTCACTGGGATTGAGAGGTTTAATGTTAGAGACACGTTTTCTAACTCTTCCCATTTTAGGTCTCAAGGATATCCAATGACGGAATCCTAGCCAGGATAAGGAGACCATCACTGATGAGATGACAATGGGTAATTCAATGGCAATTGCTGTCGTTTCATCGAGGAGATGCCAACTGAGGGTTGGGCGCCGAATTCCCACTATAGATTCTTAAGAATTCACTAAATAAAACAACACTTTACAGAACACTTAGACAGAGTATTATATTACTATACTATATCAGAATCCATTTTGAGTTCTATTCTCTTTTCAGGGAAATTATTGCTGTGTGCTCTAATTGGGAGACTCTTTAGGATAAAAAGTAAGGGTCTGAGTGGGGATCCAGAGAAGAGAACCTGAATGGGTTTGGGATTTCTACCAACTGTGTTTCATCAGCAATAAACCGCAAATAGCGATCTGAGCATTGATTGGGTTATGTGGTACCAGGGAACAAATACTTATCTAGGACATACTAAGTATTTTGAGAGGAAATACTGGCCAAGCGTTGTGCCTAATTCTAGTACTAAATTCGACTATTGATAATAGTCTCCATACTATTATCAAACAAATTTATTTTACTATCAAACAACGCAGAGAATTGCATGATGACGAACCTGTGCAGTTAATTAATTTAAAGATTATCAGCCAAGGATAATCAAGAGCCCTATAAATTTAAACACTGAGCAACTTCATTAATTATTTTGGGGTCAATCCCCTTTGCTCTGGATCTTGTTACCATAGTCACATATAAATTGACTACTTGGAATAGCTGATCCTGTGCGTCCTCATCAACTAACAGATCATTAATGTCAATTTCTTTGTGAATAATATCAGAAGGAACAGGTTTTCCGCAGCTCTAGACTGTTCTCCATCTAGGCTGCAGGCTCTTTTCCCAACTCCTGTGCATTTTTAGACTTCTTCACTTAGACCATGTTAATCTGATATTTAGGTTTCTTGCAGTGCACAGAAAATTGTCCTTTTCCTCTGCACTGGTAACAGACTTTTCCTTCTTTATTGATCCGTTTAAACTCTTTGGGATTATTTCCTGGCTTAGTTCAGTTTACTCAACTCCTTAGCGCCCTCAGTCCTTCTTTGTGTGATTTTTATTTTATACTGGATTTAATTTGAAACTTTTATTTGGAGCATTTAAGGTTGCTCCCAATATTTTCAAATGATCCACCATCTGAGATGTGTTAATCTCCATCACAAACACAGAAATCATTTGATGAAAATTATGATAAAGCTGAAGGGCTATTTGTAGTGAAATCCAGGCATCAAAATTATCCAGCACTTTCGCTCCAACTAAAATCTGTGATTCTTGGTAGAAACAATCAGTAAAACTTGCTAAGGATTCATCCTTCTGGAATTGAATGCCCAAAAATTATTGCTTCCACTTCAACATGCATGTGGGACTTCCAAATTCCTTCATAATGGCTGCCTTGGCCTCTGAATGTGACCAGCTGTCCCCCTCTAGATAGTTCAACACTAGGTTCTGACAATTGATATCCTGGAAATGTATCACTGTCAAAGCCTTTTGACAATCGCCATATCCATATATTTTCATATCAAATAATTGGAAAAACGCAGTGGTGTTATCCCAATGAAAAGTAAATAATTTTGGTGTCACTCTAAATTCCTCTGAGGCTTCTCCAGCCACCTCTCTTGGTTTGGCTACTCGCTTACTTGAGGAGTAATTTTGGGCATCATCTATAGAATGACTGTGAAAGAAGGTAGCATATTTCTTGGGGTAGTCATCTTTCCAACTGGAGTCCGTGAAGTTCTTTCTTCAGCATTGGTCAATGAATATGGCTCACATTTGAATTTGTGAGTCTTCAACTCCTCAACTTGCTTAATCATTCACTCTATATCTGCACTGAATGCTCCTAAACAAAGGCGACCTGCTTCATGCTCCTTTTCAAGAATAAGATTTCTCAAACTAAATCCCCTTCTTTTATCTAATGGCGTTACTTTTCCAAGTAACTCATTTCCAAAACTAGCGACATTTTTAACCCCTTCCTTGGTCTTGGTAACTCTCTTCTCCAAGGAAGTGAATTCTTGATGATTGCCAAATTCAGGGCATTTTGGTTGAAGGTTGCTAACTCTGTCCAGAGTTTTTTATTTAGTCCTTATATGGCATCATGCCCTAGTATCTTCTACTCAACTACACCACTGTAGTGAGCACCAATTGTTAAGATTTACAAATTTTGTTAATTAAAATTTGGCTGATAACACCTAAATTATTAAATGAACAGGTTTGGTGCTGTGTAATTTTCCGCGTCGTCTGATAGTAATATGTAACCATTTGATAATAGTATGGAGACTATTATCTGTAGTTTAATAAAGCACTAGTATTGGGTCCAACGCTTTACCAGTATTTTTCCTTGAAATACTTAAGATTTCCTTGATAGGGATTCTCTCCCTTTTACCGCCTAACTTGATCCACTCTCAGATCCTCGTTTACAGCTTCTCTGGTGACACACAGTTGGCAGAAATCCCTGATTTGATTCAGCTTCTCTTCTCTGGATCCCCTCTCAGATTCTTACTCTTTATACTATAGAGTCTCCCAATTAAAGCACACAGCAATAATTTACTTTAAGAAGAATAGATATAATAGTAAAGTGTCATGTAAAGTGTTGTTTTAATAAGTAATTAAATAGTAGAATTTATAGTGAGATTTGGCGCCCAATCCTCAGTTGGCACCTCATTGATGAAACAGCAGCCATTGCCATTGAATTACCCATCGTCATCTTATCAGAGATGGTCTTCCCCATCCTAGCTAAGATTCTGTTGTTGGACATCCTCAAGACCTAAAATGGAAAGAGTCAGAAAACGTTTCCCTAACGTTTTCCTCTAAATCTTTGAACTGACCATATTTTGACAAGCAACCTGCTTAGTTAATGGGACTTGTTACCCAATAAGGCAGGTCATGAACCAACTGATCAATTTACTAGTTGCAGTGGCATCACTCACCTTGCAACTTGATCCTTAAATTTGCAATTGGTTGGTGATGAAACCAGAACAAGCCCAATTGGTACAGCTGATAGTTAATTATCAAACAACTATAAGAAGCCCTCATTTCGTTGGAAACTCTGCCCAACAAGATTTCAAGCATTCACCCAGATTGATACTTGATGGATATGACCCAGGAGAATTACCTAAAATTTCCCAACCATTGTTATCCTGAAATAAGGGTCAACTGATATATGATTCACTTCGCTATAGGGAATTATCCCCTAGTGACCCCTGGTAACTAGTCAGCTGGTTATATGGGAAAAAATACTAACAGCTAGGTTTAACATTAGTTAAAGAGGAATGGAGAGGGTGATAACACCAGTAATTGGTGTATGCTTAGAGACCTTGGTTTCCACATAGCTGTGGGGAGCCTGCTGGTCCAATCGTCGCCTTAGGCCCTTGAGGTCCTCTTGGATATCATCCCAGCTCTAGTTGAGGGAGGAAATAGACGCCTTATGAGCAATCTGCTCTTTTAGAGCTTGAATATTGGCGCCCTGAAGAAGAAGCTGACTTTCTAGATTGGCAAAATGGGTCTTGAACCCTTGATTGGCTTGATTTTGCTGAGAAATATGACTATCAGTAAGCTTGGTAAAAGCACTGGAATTATCCATTTTGTCTGAAAATGCCTCAATTGAAACTTTAGGGTTGAGGGGACTCCGTCTACTAAGAGTTTACATCCTTAGGATACATTTCAGATCTGATTTCTTGAAGTGGCTAGAATTGCCAAGACATTCTTTATCCAAGAGTCATCAAGGTCTCTGGTCTTAGGTGCTGTGGGGCCAGAGGGCCCTCGAGGCCAATGGGGACCTTCAGGTCCTTCACTCCCAGAGGTGTAGTTGTGAGAGGCCCAAATCTGATAGTTTTGCTAAAGGGTCTGTTCTAGATCTTTGACTTGGTGAAGGCGCTGTTCCAAGCAGCCTCATGGAGCTGGATTTTCTGACAAAGTTGGCTTCAAGATAGCCAAGAATCTCATTATCCAACACTATGATTTGTCATTGGGCTTTGTTGATTATTTGTCAATTATTGATGATGGCTTTTCAGTTGTCATGGATGAAGGAGGAGGCCACTTTTGTAGAAATTGACAATATGGTATTGTAAAGTTTGGGTAAGCCCTAGTTGCCAGGAGACTTCATGATGGTGCAACCTGACTAACTGGAGGAGGTGATGAATAGCAGGGTGGACAAATTTTTGGATAGTGATCAGTCCCTAATTTCAGCTCTCCCGCTAGTAGTTGGGCCAAGGTATAAATATCTTTCATGGTAGAAGGTATTGAAGAGGTGAAAGAGCGGCTTGAGTGGGCCCACATGGAGTAAATGCCATCTAATAACTGTTGAATAATAATGTTAAGGTTCTCGTAATGATGTTAATACTGATCACCATCAACTGAAGGTAGAGTGAACTTACGTGGCCCAAAATTCTTAAATTTCAGTCTGTGTGGGCGGTACTTCCTATTGCAAGATACTAATCCATAGAGCGAATCTTCTTGACTAATCAGTAGGTTGACTTTTGTGTAGCTAGTATTCTCAATTGTTTGTGATAGACGGTTTCACTTTAGATAGCTCAGAGCCCCCAGTAGTGAGCACCACTTTTCACAGTGTAACAGTTCTATTGACTGTTGCCAAAGTCTTAAAATGGGCTTAAATCTGAGAATAAGCAGAGAGGTTAAAAAAAAAAAGATGGGGCAAATATAGATTACCCTATTGAGTTAGAAAGTGTCAATATCTATAGGGCGTATGGGGATATGGTGCCTCAGGGACCTTCGTGTCCCATAAGATCAGGATCTTTTACTGCCTTCTGGATAGACTGCTTGGTCAGCACCCTCATTGTACTGAATTTTCTTCATAGCTGCAGTCGTGAGGGCCATGCCTCTCATGATTCAAGAAGCAGGGACAGGATTCCTAAAGTGTTTCCATCAATTCTTGTATGCTTGATGCTTCCTGATTGAATCTAGTTTTGGCACCTTCAGGGTAAGGTTCCATTTGCACTGGTTTGAGAGTCAATATGTTAAGGTTTGATTCGGGAGCTGGTATTTTAGCTCGCTCATCATCTAAAATCCCAGCAAGCACCACTGTTGTTCTTCTGGAATATTGTTGCACAGAGGTTAAGCCCACTGATAAAATGGAAGGGCGATATGATGATTTCTGTTCCTCAAACAAATATAGTAAAATATTTAAAGTAGAAGCAAAGAGCTTCTGTGAACAAAATCTTTATTATAATGGCACTGACGTACTTCTAAAACCAAGGGTCTACCAATACTAAATTCTTAATGTTGAATCACACTGCAGCTTTACAACCAAAAAAATGACCCCCCTCTCACTCTCTGTCACTACTGTCTTCCTCTTTGTGGCCACTGTCCTACAGCTAAACCAAACAGGTAATCTCACTCACTAATTTTGATCTGTGTAGCTCTTGGTAATTTTGTAATCATATCACTGCATTTCTCATTATTAATCTTTTGTATTAAAACCACTGGCAACCATTAGTAACCTAATAACATAACATCTTCTCTATTATCCTTTGCTCCTAATTGCCAGTTATCAAATTACACCAAATGCAATTTAAACTGCTCCTTTAGGATACCTGATCTTGTGGATCATCTAATATTGCTTGACTATCATTGTCAAAACTGATTGGTCCTAGTCTTCATCTAAAATGGGAGGAGACCTTCTGGTTAATTTCACAATAGAAATAACAGCGTATCTTTATTTTAGTATAGAATAGGGAGTTTTATATGTTACATACAACAATTTAAACCCAATATGGAAATGATTAGTAGAATGAATGGAGGTAAGAATCTGGGTGGGAGGCTCTTGGTCAGGTGATGCATCCAGGCTGTAAAATACCTTTGTAGCATATTTTGATAGTGAGAAAAGGTATGTTGAATGCACCAAATTGTATGAGACTTGGTATCAATTAGGTTGATCATTTGTCCTATTCTTGAATCTTAACATTTTGTGTGTATGTCTTAATTTAATGTCTCATGTGCCACTATTATAATGGCCACCTTACATTTTGATGATTCTTCATTTTGATAAGCAGGATTTTATCTCAGGTTATTTTGGGCTCAATTTTGTCCAATGGAAAATTCCTATTGCTGAGTTAAGCCACAACAACTATTGGCTCTTCCATATAGTTGATTGAAGGGATTTCTTTAACCCTTTTTCATATCTAGTGTCAGTTCTTTAGTGAAATTTGAATAGCTGATATTCTTCCCTTCATGTCCAATACTCTGATATCTGAAATATGGGTATTGAATGGGATAATCAAGTAAGAAGAAGGTGTTGACCCATCTTTATTTAAAATTCATATGATATGTTAAGAGGCGCAGGTTATAGGTTTCTCCAACCCTTCTGTATCGCAGGTCATGAGGATGTCTCTCAGGGGACTGGTTGCCTCTGGTGCGGGTGAGAGAGTACCCCATATGAGCAGGTTTTCGCTTGGAGTGGAAGTGCTTTGGTGACAGAGGCCAGGCTGAGGGGAGGCAGGACCTCTCTTGTGAGCACAAAATACAGTTGGTGCTCCACCTGGTTAGCAAAGGATCTCTTCTCCTCCAAGGTACTAGCAAGGTGTATGGCCATCGTGGCTCTTAGTGATTCAGGGCCCAATTTCTGATGTATTATATGCGGAAGCTGCAAGATAAAGAACTTGGCAGAATGGGCTAATGTATGGAAGTGTGCAGCATATTCTGACGCTGATAAGTCTCTTTGTTGTGAGTAAGGTAGCGCAGATTAAGCCACATAAAGAGACTTTTAACTTATGTCCACAAGTAACAGTCAATTCCTCCATGGAGGATGGTAGGCCAGGTTGGCACACAAGAAAATTCACTACTAAGTAGAAATCATAGTGGGTAAGACAGAGATGAGCGCGTCCACTGCTCATGAGAGGCTGTGACACCTTAACGGCCTGTTGGAAATGTACGCAGATACACAGACATTTTAAGTTATTTCAAATACGGACAGCCTCTGAAGGGTCCATAGTGGGCCAGAACAAACTCCCTGCAGGCAGATGTAGATAGTTAATAAGTATTTGGCTGTGGTTGCAAAGCAGCAGTGATCTTCAGGGACACAAAGAGGAAGGAGAACAGGTTTATTACCAGTGATGTGTTAGTGTAGCAGTTGGGTAATTTTGCAGGTTCAGTAAATTGTAGTATGATTATAAAGATGGAGGCAAAATTAAAAGATTTTTAGTGTCACAGCTGAACTCCATGAGGTTTAAGGAAATATTATTGAGAAGGCATGATTAAATGCATACCCAGGTAACAGTAGTACAATTATGAGATATTGGCATAACTGCGCACAAGAACCTTTAGCTATAGAGGATGTTCATGGTCAGGGACAAACCCACACAGAGAAGGAGAAATACCAGTTTCCAGGGCTCAAGGTTGAGGAAGATTCTTCAGCCTTGGAGGTTGCACCTGTTGTGCTTATAACTGAATTGAAAACCCTTGGAGACACCAAAGAGAATTTTAAACAATAAAAATATTGAGAGAGTTTTAGAAAAAGAAACTGTGGAATGGAAGGGAGGGGAATATTTATATCTCTTTATTCCATGATTTGAGAGACTTTTTGGATTTTTATGGAAGGTAACTGGTTGGAACTATTATTTTTTACTAGGAATCTGTACCTGCATTTTGCTTTTGAAGTTTCCAGATGCTTGCATTCAATGGACCTTCAATCATAGCAGTTTTATGTGGAGTAATAATTTTGGGTCAGTCACTAGATTTAACCTTAATTGATTTAATCAAGTCTAGAGTTTCAATTATATCTTTTTTGCTCAGGTATAATTTTAATTATGTTTCAGTTAACTTCTGAGCTTTTGGGGATCATTTCCAATTTGTGATATTGATTCTCAAGTATTTTGGAGATCAAGGATGATTATTTATAATCTAGTACTAAAAAAAAGGATGATTATTTATTAACTGTAATTACTCATTTAGGGATTGATTCCCAAATTGCCTTATTTTTAAAAAAGTAGTTATGTTTAATACATTCAAAGCCCGTTTTGTGACAATTTCCTCTAAATATAAATTACTGTGGTCAGCTATACATATGGTATTTTGGTTTTCATTTAGGTGTCAACTCATACAGATTGGCAGGCCAGTTTTAGTTTTATCAGCTGATCCCATGATATAACCCTTTAATTATCTCATTAGTCATGACATGTACCTTCATTTGAAATTTTTTGCTGAGGTATCAATAGCAAAGTACTGGCAGCAAACCTATTAGCTAATAGCTCTGCTTTTATTGTCAAAATAACTAAGTCAATAGATATTTTTGAAACTATAATACAAAAACTAACCTTAAAGTTAGTAAGAAGCTAAATCATTTGTATTCTGACTGCTCTATGAGTGATAGAATGTCTGCATTGAAGTCCCAGCTTAGCCCCTTTAAAGATTTATAAAACCCTACTGCAACAAAGTGTTTTATAATATATGTTAACTAAGATTCTATATCATAATATAGCAAAAACTTTAATTGTTTCAAAGGTAGAGGATCTAACAAATACTACAAGTGGAAAGTATGCAGAGCACTAGGACTACTTTAGTAACAAGACTGACTGGTGTCATTGTATATTAAACCTGAATTATATCTGCTTTTCCTAGACCCATGTACTTAGATTACCAATATGTAAGCAGAAAATGAAGCTACCATATATCTTACTATAAAATTAAGATAGCCTTATAACCAATTTTTATGAGATTTTTTTTAAAATGTCTTGTAAGTTTAACAGATTTTGGGAAAACTGTATTTGAATTAGTTGATGCCGCTCTTTGGAAATTTGTGCCTACTTATTAAACGGCCTTGAAAAAGAAGCAGGTTCTCAAGTTGACCTGTATATTTTTTAATGTTTGTTTGCGCATTATTTGAAATTAACTGACCAATTTAGATGATCCTCTTTAAAAAAGGAGAGAGTGCTCCAACTTAGGTCCTGTTTTAATTTTATAATTATTGATCTAGTATTTTTTAAGAAAAAAACTCCATACTTTATTTAAAATTAAATTTAAATAAAACATTAAGAGGGGAGGGCGAAATACAGTCAATTAGGCCAAGGTTAAAGGACTGAGAAGTTGGACCGTTAGTTTCCTAGCACCTCTAACCATTGGTAGTTGGTGATTGACATCACTAGTCTCAGTTCTAGCATCAACAGGCTTACAGGCCATTCAATTTTGAGTTTATTCATTGCTTTGTCACATATGATGAGCAATCCATCAGAAAAAGCCAAACGCATGGCTTTGTATCACCTGTAAATTAAGTGCAAGGATTCTGAGATCTGACAGAGCTGATTGGAAATAATCCAAATGGTCTTCAGTACCAAGCTTTTGTGATTTAACGCTCATGTTCAAACTCTTGGCAACAAGAGCCAAGTGTATCACCCATACATAATAATGGTAGATGAAGGCTCATAGTTGGATTGGGGCTGTTCTCAGGGTTTTCACAAAAAAGGTCTTGCAACGGATTCATTTCCATCAGCAATTGTTCACCCAAGATGATCTATCGCATTGTGGGCCTATATTTTTGAACATGGCGCATTTTTAATATTGGTGGTCAATATCTTCTTCCAGTTTGGTACATACTGGGCAATCCTTGTGCAGGTAGCCCAGTCCACTATGCTTACCAAATTTAAAGTTGCAGTGTAGGATTCACCAGGTGACCAATCATTGCTTTGCCATTACTAATCAAGAGTTGAGACCTGAAATTAGATCCTTTGTTTAATAGTTAGTGCCATGGCCTTTTGCTGCCCAGGCCAGTCTGGATATGTGGTTAAGCGGGTGAGTTGCATCCAGGTTTTGGAAGTGGATCCCCATATTCAATTAGAGTCAATTTTTAGCAAATTTTAATTGTCTTAGAGGCGTATTGCATGGGCAATTCAATTGTGCTCCTCCCAGTTCATTATGGAAATCATTGCGGAATTACAAGTTTCAACATACCTGTGGATTTGGTCAGCATCCCTATCTAATAGTTCAAATGACCAGCTTCCCAGGAGCACTGCCCAATTGCACAGTTACCAGTAATATGAGCTGCTTTTCCAGTAAGGCATTCGTGGGTGGTCCGCCTCCATTTGCACAATTAGCGTGGGGAGATTGGCTCTTGAAAACCCTGGACTCTAGCCCAGTTCAAATTCTATGCTAGTGTCAGGCAGTGCATATGCGTCTGTGTTAAACTAAGAAACAATTTGGCCCAAATACGTTGATTGAGATATTTGAAATCCAGAAGGCCCATGCCCCCTTTGCTCTTTGATTTGAACAGGATCTCTAGGGCTATTGGCGCCACTTTTGCCTTGAACCATAGGAAGGTACAGAGCATTGTCTTGATCTTCTTCTCTAAGTTTAGGCTCATTGGCAGTATGTGGTTAGCATACCATAACTTGGAGAAGATGAATACGTTGACAGCTAACTCTTTCTCTTAAAGGCATATTCTTACCAATTTTCAGCATGCCATTTGGGCTGACAGACTTGATAGTACCTCTTGTTCAGTTTTCAGTACTGCTGGCCCTTTGTAATTGAATAGTATCCCGAGGTATCAGATCATCTGCAAGTTCTGGATTGGCATTGTGTTGGTCAGAGGGCTGAATTTCAGGACACTAATCCTCATTGCTGAGTTTTTTTTCAGGTTGATCTTTTCATTTGGTGCTAACTGGTATAGTCCAGCAGCTCCTCATCGCCCTGAAGGTCAGTTGGTGAGCTAATACCCACTACTGTATTGTCAGTGAAGGCTAACATTTCCAATGGTATTTGGTTAGGGTGGACTAGGCCCCAGAGTTTCATGTCTGCCGCAGTTAATAAAATGTTCGCAGCAAAGTTAAACAGAATTGGTGACATGTGATCACCTTATCAGTGACCCTGCCTGAACATAATATTATTGGTTACGCCATCAGTGATGATTACTCTGGTGATCAGGCCCAAGTACAGCATTGATATCCATGATTTAAAAGATTTTGGAATACTAACTGCCTTTAGCACTGAGTGTAGGAAGGACCATGCTACCCAATTGTAGCCCTTCTCCTTGTCGAGGAACATGAGGTAGCCTTTTTTGGTTCCATGTGTGTCCTGGAGCACGTTTTGAACTGTACCAATACTATCCCAGATGCTTTGGCCCTTGATAAACCCGTTTTGGGACTTATGCAGCATACGTGGTGCTGTTGCCATTAGCTGATTTGATAATATGTGCATGAGAATCTTATAGTTAGTGTTGGATAGAGCGATAAGGCACCAGTTATGGAGTTGGCGTTGGAGTCCCTTTTTGTAAAAGAGTACAATTCAGGTATCTTAGACTCCCGGGATTTGTTGTTTATTTTGCAAACAGTGGTTGAAGAAGGATTGAGCTCCAGCGCAATGCGTTCTCAGAATGCGCTGTAAACTTCTGCGCACATGTTATTGGGGCCCAGTGCTTTCATCTTTAGTGATTCTTTTAGCACTCATTTGACTTCATTGATAAAAATGTCAGAGGACAAGCTAGTGACATATTCCAACTTACAGGCCCGAGTGCCAGCTTGGCCAGTTCAATTAGGGCTTCTGTCACCATTTTGCTAGTCTCTTGCTGGTGAAATAGCTTGCTGTAGAATTGTTTGATTTTTCACTTTATTGTTTTCAGGTCCATTGTTACTTCCCCTGTCGCCATTTCTACTTCGCATATCCTAGCCTTGGTTCATATTTCCTTGATGTGTGACAGGCTCTCCTTGGTCATCGCCCAAACTAGGCTCTGGTATTGATAGGTAGCATGATCTTTCATTATGAGTCCCGTTTTGCCATTAAGGCCCAGATAACATTTATGAGTTGTTTGGTACTCACTCCACCATTCTTTGCTGTCCCGCCATGTGAGTTTTAGACTCTCTAGTGCATCTTTCAGCTACTTTGTGGCAGCAGTTCGCTTGTAGGTAGTTACTTTCTCAAACTTCATGCTATTATGCCTAATCTTCTCTTTTATCCATACCCATCTTTCCAGAGGATCTATCTCTTGATGTTGATCCAGATATGTGACCAGTCAATCAAGTCCATCTTCAATTGTCTGGTGCCACTCCCCTTCCCTCAGCGTGGCTGGTGCAAACTGCCATTCTTGGTTCTTTGGGGGTTCATCCAGAAAAATGTCCTCGTGGATGATCATGTGGTCACTCTCAACATTTATGGTAACCTTGCTGTTGGATGTCAGCAGTTTGAGATCAGAAGACACCAGATTGTAATCCAGGTGTGAACCAGTTTGTGGGGATCTGGCAGAGTCATATGACCACCTCGTTAGGTTGGCTGGATCATTGTCCTCCTTGTCAATTGTGAGGCACATCCCTAATTTGACTAGGTATTCCAGCATATCATCGGCCTTATGGTTGGGACTTTCACTTGTCAGGAATGTATCCCAACTCTCATTTGTCCAACAGTTCAAATCACCTGCTATGACTGTTGTCACCTCAGTTGGTACTTCCAATATATAATTCTAAAAAAATTGGTTTTTGTGGGGCTTTGGCAGGGCATATACAGCCACCACATGAAGGCTTTTGCCAGTTTCCCTATTCATAGAGGTTGCTATTAAGACCCTTCTGGCGTAAGTTTCCTCCACTATTACCAAGTCTATTATCTTGTTCAGCGTGACAATTGCCACATGATCCATCCAGAGGACTCGATAGCCTATTTGCAGGACCACAGGTGGTTCATTGCATCACAGTTCAAGCCCAGCATCATCATCTTTTAGTCACCTGCTTGTGTTTCCATTATTAAAATTAGGTCATTATTATTATTTGTTTTAAAGTGATGAGTTTGCCGCCTTCTTGTTTGTATGCTTGCCATCCCCCAAGCATTTTTGGTCACAATCTTCATTTACGGCTGCCTGACCCATGGGTATGAAGTTTGATATTATTTTTGGGTTGTGCATGGAGTCACGGACAGAAGTTTGGTTACTGGCGGATGGTGTCACTGAGGTTGGGCAGGGGTATTATTTGGCTTTCAGGGTTAGTTGGTCAGTACTGGTATAATATTACCAAGCATTTTGTGCACTGGGAATTCTGTCTTCATCCTCATATCACTATCAATGGAAAATGGGGATGGTTTAATTACCAGCTCTGGTGGCTCCTTTGTCCCTATTGGTGGTGCAGCAGATTCCCCCTTGACTGTTAATTGGTTTCCCACCCCGGTGTTAGGTTTTTTGACAGAAATAGCTTTTTTGTTGTGCTTTGATTGGTCGACTTTTCTGATTTTGCTGACACAATTGTTTGTCTGGTTGTCTCCTTGGGTTTGTTTATCAATGATTTCTGAGTTGACTTCTTATTCACTTTTGACTTATTGAGCTTTGATTTCGATATATTTGCTTCTTGTGCTGACTGTCCCTTTTTGGGGGATTTTCTTGGGTTCGCCTTCTGCCATAATTCTTCTTCTCATATTGTACATCTTCTGGGATGGGCGTGGTACAATAAGTTTAGGAGTCGTCTCTTCTTCCACTTATATAGGCAACAGGATTTGGGTTCATGAGGGGTTCATCATTCACTTAGGGACATTTGGCCACTTCTCACTTCCATGCTTCTCTATGGGCGAAGTCAAAATCCTGTTGTTGGCACTTCATATCCGCAATCTATGTTAAGATATGCAAATAAATTCCTGGCCTTTGGTTAAAGGAAGGTTTTTGTCCCAACTTTTGTGAACCCACCAACAAGGTCATATTTATACTCATAAGGGTCTTCCCTTTTTGATGGTAGCATTGAACCATTGTGTGGCTGGCCTTGTAACAGAATCAACACATTTGTTTTGCGTCCTCTTACTTGATGTATATGACTTTACTCAAACTGGGCAGGCGGATGAAATGAGTTAGGGCAATACTGTTCAGTTTCATCAATGGCACCAGTTCATAGTGCGCTTTGATGGTTTGGGGCGAAGGCACTTTGCAATATAATTGCTGCCAGCTTGCTGTAATTTTTATACTTCTCGTTATTATGATAATCTGGTCCATATTACTTCATGCACCCATTCCCTCTCTTGATCATGCAGGAGGCTTTGGAATGTCAACCATCATGCGGTATGGTTTGTGTATCTGGTTGGTTCCGTTTATAAGTAAAGTCCCTTATATTTGATGCCAATCTTGACAAGTTTTTGATCTAGCTTGCCTGGTATTGCTATGGTAATGTAGCCTCATTTGGGTACCCAGTGGTGATCAAAGTCCCCTCCAGCTAGGACTTCATTGAGCTCCTGATAAATTGACATTATCAGGTCAGACCACTCCTCTTTCACCAACTGCAAGTGGATTTGGATTGCATACTTTAGATATGATTTGAGCGCCTGTCAGTCCATAAAGCTGCCTTGATCAGTTGACAGATGTATTAAATATGGCTCCCTTACCCGTTACATGTGTTTTTATCAGTTTGAGCTGCCACTACGCTGTATGACTTGGATTTTGGATTTGGAGTGGGTACCTCGGTGGGGGTCTTCCCCTTCATTATCCAGCTTAATAATTATCAAAGATAAAATCCCAATTAAGGAATGCCTCAACCCAGAGTATGCTTATTCCTTATCAGTTGATGCTTCTGGACATTTGTGCACCGATCTCTAGGTCTTGCCAATCAAGGGCATCCGCTGGCAAAAATCTCAGCCAGTACCATAGGAGGGCAGATTCTGGCCCGCCCTTGGGAGCAGATATTTTTGGAGGGCTTCCAGCATAATTAAACTACACTGGCACCAGCCCCTTACTGTTACACTGTTCCATCCACCATCCATGAAAATCTGTTCCATGGCGGCTGGCACTCCCGCTTTGCTCCACTGGAAGGCTTCTGATGGGGCAAATCCTTTGGCGGCATATGGGGCAGCTACCAATGGTTCCAGGAAGGATTGTTATCAGTCACAGATGGTTTTGATTCAGACCTCCATCTTAAGCCATTATCAGCCAAGATCAGGGTTGTAACCCCTTTCATTGCTGTTGCCACTTGTGATGAAATCTTACGTTCCATCCATGGTTGAGCTGACTTGGGGGTGAACCCTGCAACATCCCATTCTGCGGATTTGGCCAGTGTGGCAACGTCATTCCAGAGTTTCCATTTCATGATAGAGGATGGCCAGCCCTGGAGAGTTTCATGGATCAGTCTTGTCACTCCCAAATCTGCTTACTCTCAAACTAGATATACTGGCCCCCATGTGGAACCAGTATTTCATTTCCAATGGGATGAACCTATTGGTGGACCAGTTGATGGCCTCTTCCAGTGACCAATCCCAGAAGGGCCCCACTCCACTGCCTTCTCCTTTATCCATCCCGCCTTCATCAAGTTGGATGTGGTGGCCAGCAGGATACATGTATATGACCAGTGTAAGGCTTTAGTAACCTTAAAAACTGGCTGCAATCCATTTCAGTGCCTCCTCTGGGAGAATGTGGTATTGTACCATTCCAGCATGGTATTGACTGGAATGATATGTTATTCCCATTCAAGGGCAGTCAGAATGTTCAGAAACTGTTTTGCATAAAATGGTTAATTATGTTGGGGTAATGTAAGTCTCGGGGAATGTCCTTTGGCTCTCAATTGGGTCATCTTCCCATTCCCAAATAAAAAGATACCAAAGAGGATGGCGATACCTCTCATCACTCAGGGTGATCTTGCTCACATAGTAGATGAGTGATGGGTGAAAGCTCATCCGCTTTGGATCCCACCCCCAATACCCATGCTTCCCTTGGCAGAACTGTTGTGGGGAATTAGAAAAATCTGTGCCAAGGTTACCAAATTGAAATTAGTCAGATCTAATTTGGCCGGCAATCTGGCGGATGCCCAAAATTTGAATGGCTGTAAAAGCATGAAGAATGAGATATTGGCTGGATCACCTGATGGTTCCAATTCAATCACTAAACCAGTAGAATAAATATTGGGCGCCATTGATGAGGGTTTGAAGCCCTCTGATAGTAATTTGGGCGTTGCACCCGATGTGCTGCTGTTGACCAAATGAATGGTTAAATGACCGAGCATGGGCAGGTTGGCTGTCCCAAACCCGTTCCCAACCAAATGGACCCATCCCTATATGGGATGGCCTTGGGGGATTCCCAACACCTGTCAGGACAAATGCCATCATGCTAACCATTGGAAACAAAGTTGAGCCCTGGTTTGGATGTTTGAGGTCAAACTGACAGAGACTTGGCCCGCTGCCAAATTTTGTGATGTTGATTCTCAAAGAATAAACCTGCCCATTCCCAAACAATTCGCTAGTTAGGTCGAATTTGTGGGCCCCAACCCCATCCTGTCAATACCCAATTGACCACTATCTAATCAGTTGCATGGCACTGAGAAAATTGTTGGTCAATTTTCTTACTTTCTTTTCCAAATAAAATTTTACCTAAAAAACCAAATTTTTTATTTTCTGTTTTGACCGCATCCCAGATGGCATTTCCCTGATGGCCCATCGCCCTGCACTCCGGGTGGGCTTTACCAATTCTTTTGGTCACTATGGCTCCCTCCATTGCCAATTGGGCCCAGAGAGCCCAACACTTTTGGCTTTACAACCCCGCTCTTTTGAACTTCTGGCTACAATACATGGGGATCTTATGGCCCTATGTCCATCAATGGAAAGAAAGAATCCATATCCTTATTGCCCCCAATGAGGTGGCCTCTCAAACCCAGAATCTCATCGAAACTAACCCATTAATCCCACCTCTAGCAGCTAGAACCACTGAGTTGGGAATGGGTTCAGTGTGGTTTGTCGTTGGGATACTCCTCACCCTGTTGTTGCACCACCACTTCATGGTATCACATTTCCCAGCTCCATATCAAGTCGTATGGTTGGCAATGCCTCTGGCATTCTGGCTTGCTTTTTGGGTGTTCACGCATCCTGACTGGCAGGCCGGTCTAAACTTCTTCTGCCGTTTCCATGACAGGTAAGACCTGAGCTCCCAAAAGCCTGGGCAAATTTCGCTGGTATGCTAGCCTTATTGTACTCCATTGAATTAAGGAGGTCAATTCCAGCCACCATCCATGCTTTTGCATCCACCAGCTTCAAGTCTTCCCAAACTGCAGCTTCAATTATTTTGAGCTTGAGGGGGAGTTTCATCCACTTAAGGGCGTTCTTGGTTCAGGTCCATGAAATGTGAAGAACATCACCATGTTGAGCAATATCTGGGTGTCAAGCCAGCACTTGGTTTTGAGACTTAGGGGACCATCCCTTGAAACTGGATAGGGTTCAGCACCCCTTCCGGACCAAAAGGGGTCCCAAGGCTCCCGTGGACCCTCTGTCACATCTGGGTGACCTCGCCCACGTGATAGATGAGCGCTTGGTGACAGCTTTCCTCCCCAAAGCCATCCCACTCCCACCCCTTCCCCCTCTTGAATCCTGGTGGAATTTATAGAAGGGGTCTTCAGGGAGATAGCTCACCTCAGGGGGCAGGGAGAGGCCCCTGATGCCACCCGCTCCCCAGGCAAGCCATGGCCAAAAAGTGGGAAAAAGATAATTCCCAATGTTGGAGCCTGGATGGTAATTTCCAGACTGGGTGAGCTGGTTCAGGCTGGCCTGCTTCAGAAGCCAAATTATAACACAGCTCAGATCGCAAACCTGGCTCCAAATGGCTCAGATCATTGGGTCCCACGTTCTGAAATGGATCCAGGAAGTTTAGATCATATGAGCCACTCAATTGTGGGATCAGTCCAAATTGCAACAAACCCAATCTGTGGACCCCTGCCTCCTGAGACAAATCTGGAGCACCCCTGCCATGCAAACAGGCCAATTTGATTCATCAGGACCTAGATCGGCAGTATCAATTTATCTTGGTCCCAAGAAGTTGGGAAAATTTGCAAAAATTTATAAGCTTTTGCCAAATTGGGAGCCACCTTTTACCCCCTCCCTCTGAACCAGCCAACCAAATCCCCTTCCCATTCCCAAATGACCAATCCCCTGATAATTCCACATTCATATTGACCCATTTAAAAGACAACTGGCCCCACTGAGGGCAGTTGTCAGTTCATTCTTTTTTGCCTTTGTTGAAATAAAATCCAATAATCTGCCTAGTTTGCCGCAAACTCCGTCTGCTTAACACAACTTTAAAAATGATTCCGTTGATTAATCTGATGAAGCGCGCCATCGCCTAGATCCTTTTCCTAATGTTCACTGACTGGACTATCTGGTCACTCAATTTTCACCACATGGCAGCATATTGTTGACGTGATAATCTGGCCTACCCCTGAAGGCGAGCCCACTGTTCCATTTGTTTCCTCACGTCTGTTAAACAGAGTCCCTTCTGTTCATTTAGATTCCAAGTCCGCTTAGTCTGTTCCCCAGTTAGGGCAGCCCCAAGGCGTCACTGGCCCGCTGCGCATGAGTTCAGCTTCAATATCCACCCCTGCCACTGTGGGTTCAGCTCACCAGAGGAACCTAGAGTGTCCCCTTCAGGGGAAACTCAGTCCCAGCCCCTCTCATGGGGTTTCCCACACTTCTACCCATATTCCCAACAACGTGGTGGTCTCAGTGCCACCTCCCGCTGGTGCACAAGCCTCCCTTTTGGATTCTGAAGGCCATCAACCGCGAACCCTGGAGGAGTTGTCATCCTCCCTGCCTCTCCCACCCTTGGGGGTGGCCCCCATAAGACTCGCAGTTGCCCCCAACGCAACCATCTGGTTTTCCATGGGGGCCTTTGGTACATCACTGAACTTTTGCTCCCCTCACATGTCCCATAGATCCCCACTTATATTAGTCACCCAGACCGGTATGCCTCTGGCATTCTGGGGCCTCTACTGGGTGCTCGTGCACCCTGAATGGGAGCCTAGTCTAGTTCCTCTTAGCCTTATCCTTGACATAATAAACTGACCACTAGTCTCAGCCTTCTCCGCCCTCCTCACTGGGATGGGTGATGCGCTGGCCTACGCCCCTCACTCTAAGTGTGCTTTCCCTTCATAATCTGATCTTCTCCTGCTTGGCGGTGGCCTTGTTCATCCAGGCCTGCACTTTGGCTCAGCTGAGCTGGTCTCCACCCTGCCAAGCACCAATGAAGAGCGTCACCCCATTGGTTAATGAAGCAGGGTTGGTGGTTTCCCCTGTCTCTTCAAATGAGATGCCCGCCTCTGTTGCCTTCCCCCCAGGGGAACCCTTGCTTATGGTACTGCCAGCCCCCAGCCCAGATCAGGAGGCTGGATTGTTGGGCCCCCAGTGTTCAGAGTCTGCGCAGTGTGATGTAATCATCCCTCAGGGTAAACTTACCTCACCTCCTGAAGGGAGTGGAGGGGTGTGCTTTGGAACCCTCGTCTTTCCATGTGGGACAAGGAAGTTGTAGAGACCCCAAAACAGCCGCACCCCACCCCTGTGGTCCAAGGCCAGTCTCTTCAGATGTTGGGTTATGGCCCCTCCTTGGGTGCCCTTTCACTAACTCACCTTAATAAAGAAGATCAAGCATACTTCTTGTTTCACATTTCCATTCCCTCAGAGTCAGGGGTAATAGCAGTGAAAGCCCTGCTTGACACCAAAGAGGCGGGTAACTTCATTAACCTTGGCGTGGCACAGCCCCTGGACCTAACGATAAATGAAGCTTCCTTCATCCTGAGCGCTTCGCCTAAGTCCATGACGTCCCACCGCATCCAACATCTTTTGCATTTCTTGGTTCATGACTTTGGATTTACCAACCATTTCTCAGTGTTAAAGGACTTGCTCTATCCTGTAATCTTGGGGGTGGGGTGGTGGCGCTGTCAACAAGTCCATATTAATCTTGCCACTAACTCCTTGTTGTTTAAAAACCTCAAGTTGAGTGGTGAGATTCCCTTGCTGAAGTCCCTTCCCCAGGGTACATCCCTTGGTTCCATCGCCCCACTGGATCCCATTCTAGCTGACCTCCCTCCGGATTTTCCCCCTGCCTAGCCCCATACAAGGCCTATCTTTGAACTTTTCCTGGCAACCAAGCTCCAGTCACACTCCAAGTATGACTTGATGTTCCACTTGACGGTTGACCTATTCAAGATAAACTTCCCCCTCTACCCCTATATAGAGGAAGAGGATAGGGCTCTCAGCAGTTGGTTGGACAATATGCTAGAGAAGGGTGGCTCATCAAGAAGCCTTCTCCAAATGCCTCCCCTGTAGTTTTTTCCAGGAAAGCAGATGGGTCTCTGCGCCCCTGCATCGACTATGGACACCTCAACAACATCACTGTTCCGGACCCATACTCCTTGCCCTTAGAGCAGAGCATAGCACAGGCCATCGCCAAGTCTCGCATCTTTTTGAAGTTGGACCTGATGAATGCCTTTAATCAGGTGAGGGTGGCGAGGGGACAGGAGTGGCTCACAGCTATCCGCACACGCCAGGGGCTTTTCTAGTTCAGAGTGGTGCCGTTTGGCTTGGAGAATGCGCCAGCCACCTTCCAACGCCTCATTGACGATGTGCTGGGGGACTTGCAATTCTCTTGTGCAGTGGCCTATATCGATGACATCCTGGTCCATTCCCCCACCCTCAAGCAACACACCAGGGACCTCAAAGCAGTAGTGGCAGCCATCCACAAGGCAGGGCTATTTGTAAAGCCCTTTAAGTGCGAGTTCTTCAGGGATGAGGTTACCTTCTTAGGGAATCTTGTCCTGAAAGATGGGTATTCTGTCCCCCTTAGCAAGCTGGAGGCCATTCAGTCTTGGCCTACCCCAACCACTCAAAAGCAGCTTTGCAGCTTTCTTGGCACTATCACCTTTTTTGGAAATTTTCCCCCGCTCTTGCTCAGCTGGCAGCCCCGTTGCACCCCCTCACTGGCAAGAACGCCCCCTTTAAATTGTCCCCCGAGTGCCATCAGGCCTTTGAGGGTATCAAGGAGGTGTTTGTCACAGTTCTTGTCCTGAAGCATGCCAACACGTCCCAGCCTTTCATAGTAGCCTGCAATGCCTCATCAGTGGCCGTTGGTGCAGTGCTGTTGCAGGAGCATGAGGGAGTTGAGCACTGGGTGGCCTATTACTCCCAGAAGTTTACCACGACAGAGCAACCTTGGCTGATATACAATAAGGAGCTAGCGGTGGTGGCATGGTCACTCACCCACTGGCGATATCTTCTTCAGGGCGCCCTGCACGAATTTACCATTTGGATATGCCACAAGGCCCAGCTTTTAATACCTTAAACCACAGAAGCTAGGTCACCAGAAGACCCACACTATCAAGACCTCTGTGAGTTCCAGTTTAAGTACGAATTCATCAAAGGCCCACTGAACGTCTTGCTGGACATGCTCAGCTGTAACCCCTCCCTGTCCCCAATGGGGAGGAGGACCTGTTGGACCTGATGACGGTGGTGCCCCCTACCAAATCCTCTTATTGGCTCCTTCAGTTGTATCTTTCACTGATGTAGACCCTACCACTCCGCTCCTCCCATGTGACCTCACTTCCCAAACCTGCTGCCCAGAAGGAATCAAGCTTCTGGGTGACATAGAGTCCATGCACCGCAAGAGAACCCCATATACCATTCAGGATGGAACGTTATGATTCCATGATCAGGTTTGGGTTCCTCCTTCCTTATGCAGCTGTGTCATTGAGGAACACCGTGTCCCCCAGACTGTCGGCCACCCCAGTATCAAAAAGTATGCCAATCTCATAAAGAGAAAATATAATTGGCCTGGGTCCTCAAAGGATATTTCCAATTGGATCTCTCATTGTGTCACCTGCGCCTGGGCAAAATCTGATCGCTCTGGGAAGAAGGGACTGTTGCACCCCTTGAAGCAGGCTGAGGGGCCATGAACCTCAGTCTCAGTGGATTTCATCATGGATCTCCCACCCTCCTGTGGTTCTGATGCCATAATGGTAGTCGTGGACTGGTTTACCAAGTTGGCACTCTTCATCCCCTGCCTCTCTTCTATTATTGTGGTGGAGACCGCAAATTTATTTGTTGACCAAGTCTTTGCCATGTTTGGTCTCCCCAAGGAGATAGTGAGTGACAGGGGACCCCAGTTCACAGCCCAGTTCTGGGAAGAGCTGCTGACCCTCCTTCACATCAAGCCCTGTCGATCCACTGCCTACCACCCCCAGTCTGATGGGCAGACTGAGCGGGTGAACCAGGTACTGGAGCAGTACTTGCGGTGTTATGTGATAGCCTCGCAAGACACCTGGGCCAAGGACCTACCCCTAGCACAGTTCACATATAACAACTCCCTTCATTCCTAAACCAACTTCTCTCCCTTTGAGGCCACTCTGGAGTATAACCCCTCATTTCAGATTGGTCTCTGACTCTCCACAACAGTTCTGGCCACCAAAGACTGTGTGAGTTCTCTCCCGCAAGATACACAACCTGGTCCACAAACACTTGAAGGAGTCCATCGAGGATTACAAGAAGTTTGCTGATCAGAAGTGTCTTCTGGGCCATGAGATCATGGTTGGTTCCCTTGTCATGTTGGATACCCGCAACCTCGCCATGAAGGCCCCCACTTGCAAGCTCTTGGCCAAGCGCTCAGGGCCCTTTGAGGTCAAGAAGGATTTAGGCAATGGAGCCTACCACCTGAGGCTGCCTGCACACTGGAAGCAGCACAATGTCTTCCACACCTCCCTTCTAACACCCTTTAAGGGGGACAGGCCAACATCCTCTAAGCCAATCATCATTGGTGAATCCCAGGAAGTGGAGGTGGAGGCCATTGTAGCTTTCCAAAGGTCCCGCCGATCCATTCAGTACTTGGTCACCTGGAAAGGTTACCCCTCATATGATAACAGCTGGTTGAACGTGCGCAATTTTACAAACTGCAAGGACCTGATAGAGGAATTCCACGCCTTCCAGCCAACAGAACCCTGCCCTCCCCAGAATATTGCGGCCATTCTGGCCATAAAGTTACCAGAGCGCCACAAGAACTACGCCTTGGTCCATGCCCCTGGGGTATGATCCTCCCTGTCAAGAAAGGTAAGGGTAGTGTAAGTCTTGGGGACCAGCCCTTGAAACTGGATAGGGTTCAGCACCCCTTCCGGACCAAGAGGGGCCCCAAGGCTCCCGTGGACCCTCTGTCACAGCTGGGTGACCTCGCCCATGTGATAGATGAGCACTTGGTGACGGCTTTTCTCCCCAAAGCCATCCCACTCCCACCCCTTCCCCCCTCTTCATCATGGTGGGATTGATAGAAGGGGTCTTCAGGGAGATGGCTCACCTCAGGGGGCAGGGAGAGGCTCTTGAGGCCACCCTCTCTCCAGGCAAGCCATGGCCAAAAAGTGGGAAAATGGTAAATCCCAATGTTGGAGCCCAGCTGGTAATTTCCATACTGAGAGAGCTTATTCAGGCTGGCCTGCTTCAGAAGCCAGATAAGAACATGGCTTGGATCGCAAACCTGGCTCCAAATGGCTCAGATCATTGGGTCCCACGTTCTGAAATGGATCCAGGAAGTTTAGATCATATGAGCCGCTCAATTTGTGGGATCAGCTTAAATTGCAACAAACCCAATCTGTGGACCCCTGCCTCCTGAGACAAATCTGGAGCACTCCAGCCATGCAAACAGGCCAATTTGATTCATCGGGACCTGGATCAGCAGTATTGATTTGGCTTGGTCCCAAGAAGTTGGGAAAATTTGCAAAAATTTTCTAAGCTTTTGCCAAGTCAGGAGCTACCTTTACCCCCCCCCTCAGAGCCAGCCAACTGAATCCCCTTCTCAAGTCTCAAATAACCAATCTCCTGATACTTCCTCATGCATATTGCCCCATTCAAAAGACAACTGGCCCCACTGAGGGCAGTTGTCAGTTCATTCTTTTTGCCTTTGTTGAAATAAACTCCAATAATCTGCCTAGTTTGCCACAGACTCCGTCTTCTAAACACAACTTTAAACATGATTCCATTGATTGATCTGACAAAGCGCGCCATTTCTCAGATCCTTTTCCTGATGTTCACTGACTGGATTATCTGGTCACTTGATCCTGCCATGCAGCAGTGGATCGTTGACACAATAATCCAGCCTGTCCCCAAAGGTGAGCCCACTGTTCCATTCGTTTCCTCACGTCTTTTAAACAGAGTCCCTTCCATTCATTCAGATGCCAAGTCCGCCAATTCTGCTCCCCAGTTGGAGCAGCCCCAAGGTGTCACTGGCCTGTCGCTCATGGGTTCAGCTTCCATAGCTGCCCCTGCTACTGTGAGTCTACCTCACCAGCGGGACCTAGAGTGTCCCCTTCAGGGGAAACTCAGTCTCAGCCCCTCTCATGGGGTTTCCCACACTTCTACCCATATTCCCAACAACGTGGTGGTCTCAGTGCCACCTCCCGCTGGTGCACAAGCCTCCCTTTTGAATTCTGAAGGCCAGCAACGGTGAACCCTTGAGGAGTTGTCCTCCCTGCCTCTCCCACCCTTGGGGGTGGCCCCCATAAGACTTGCAGTTGCCCCCAATGCAACCATCTGGTTTGCCTTGGGGCCTTTGGTATGTTACTGAACGTTTGCTCCCCTCACATGTCCTGTAGATCCCCACTTATATTAGTCACCCAGATTGCTATTCCTCTGGCATTCTGGGGCCTCCACTGGGTGCTCGCGCACCCTGACTGGGAGCCCAGTCTAGTTCCTCTTAGCCATATCCTTAACATTGGTGGCCCCAGCAGAAAACTTATGATCCTGCCAGATGGCTACAATGGTTAGGCATATTGTTTTAAGAGCCACTGCATCGCCTTTGAGTATGGGAACTGCAGGGTCGCTCATTGCTTAATTTTGTGAGAGGACATGCCACGGTGTGCTAACATGTCCTTCTGGATGGGGGTATACTTCACTGGGTCTCTTATTAATGACTTGACTGCTGTTGGGGTTTCAGCCCCTTCCAGCTGCACTTTTAACCTTTTGGATGAACTTTTCCAGAGATCTAATCCTTTGGATTTGGTTCCTAATACTCCTTCATCCATGTCAGGGATGATCCCTGATGGTTCACTCAATCTTGTGGATCAATTTTGGGCTGCTTTTGCTCCCCTGTTAACCAGTATTTGTTTGGGATTGTCCCCAATGGTTTAATCAGATTTTGTTTAAATATGGTTAGGAATCATCCTATCCCCAACTGGTCTTTGTCAGGAATGGTCACTGACATTTTGTCTGAGCAATTGAGTTGAGTGTCATTAGAGAGTTTTTTTCTATCCCAGTTGAAAACTTTTTTAATGTTCCCTGACAATTTGGGCCCTTAGTGTCATGGAAGTGGCTGATAAGAATTAGGCTGGGATCCCAGTTGGGGTGTATGAGCACCTAGCGGAGAGCCCAGAATGCCAAGGACACAGTGGTCCATGTGACTAGAAGAAGGGGAGATCTAGTGGGGATGTGAGGGAAGTAAATGTTTATAAATGTACCAAAGGCCCCCAAGGCAACCATATGGTTTGCCTTGGGGGCAACCGCGAGTCTTGAGGGGGCAACCCCCAAGGGTGGGAGAGGTGGGGAGGATGACAACTCCTCCAGGGTTCACGGTTGCTGGCCTTTGGTTATGGGTAGGTGAGTCTGTGCGCCAGAGAGGAGCAGCACAGGGCCCATCGTGCAGGCAGGGGTGCTGTCAGAGGGGTAAATGGACCCGCAATGAGCATTAGGGCCTAGTCCCCCTTGGTGGGGTAGTCCAGAACCCTCAGGTGGGTGGGATTAATGATGGACAAGCCAGGTATGGGGGGCGAGCCCATGGGCATCAGGGTGGGGGCGCCCTGAGGCTGCTCCAATAGGGGAGTGTTCTTGGAAACTTAACAGCAAAGCAAATGGATAGGTTTGCATTTGATGGGTATGCAAAAATGGATGGAGAGTCGACTCCATCATTGAGAATGAGGTGGTTTACCGCGGATATGATCTACCACCACATGGTGGGATGAGCAACTGGATGACCCATTTGGCGATCATTGGGATGATTATTTGGGTGGTGGCATGCTTTGTCGGATCAATTGGCAGAATTTTGAACAAGAAAACAAACAGGCGGAGTCCATGGCAAGGCGTTCAGGGTATTCAGGCTTTATTTTAGCACAAAGCGCGGAGAGAATAGAGAATGAACTGACAACTGCCCATCACAGGGCAGCTGCCTTAAGTATTGGGAGAATCATATAGTGGGGAGGCTGAGGGATTGGGTGATTGAGGATCAGCGATGGGGTTTGGTTGTCTGGTGGGTGGGGGAGTGGAGGGATGCCCAAAATCTTGGCAAAAATCAAAAAAAACTTTTGCAAATTTCCCCAAATTTTTGGGGCCAGACCAGATCAATGATATGAACTGGGCCTTGACCATTCAAGTCGAGCTGCTCACATGGTTCAGATTTCTCAGATTTATCCTGGGGGGCTGTGGCCTTGGTGCCCAGTCATCCACAACCTGGTCCAAACTCTCAATTTGATTGTCCGCATGATCTGAACTTCCAGGATCCATTCCAGGGGTAGGGGCAACTGGTCTGAGTCACTCATAACCTGGTTCAAAACCCAAATTGAGTTCTGATCTGATTTTTGAACCTGACCAGTCCAGACCAGCTCCATTAGCCTGGAATTTGCAGACTGGGCTCTGATACTAGCACTGGCTATTTCTTCAAAATTTTGGTAAGTTTCCCCTGGTGAGTGAGGGGTCCCAGGGGCCCGCCTGTGGCCCCTGGCCTGCATAATCTCCTGGCAGGTCCCCTCTATTAATTTTACCAGGGTTGGGGAGGGGGGAGGGGAGAGATCTGAATATCTCTAGGAGGAAGGGCAGTCACCCAGCGCTCATCAACCACATGTGCCAGGTCACTCAACTGTGACAGGGGGTCCACTTGGGCCTTTGGTCCCCTTTTGGTCCAAAAGGGATGCTGCTCCCTATCCAGTTGTAGGGGCTAGTTCCCAGGACTTACACTTGACTTTTGCTGGTTGATTCAGTTTTGGACTCCAATCCAACCAATACATTGTCAGGATTTTTTAAAATAAAACTCCCTGTAGGGCCCCAATCCTCTCCCCTGATTGAGGTTCAGTAAGGAATATCCCTAACACCTCTGTTTTCAGTATTGCTTTACACTCCTTAAGTGTGTTATTGATTATATATTTTACACTGAAAACCAATTCTATGAAGTCAGTTGCATTTACCATGCTTATCTCTGGATTCTTGAGTTTATTTGAGAATTTTTTTGTCATTTATATTGTTGCTGATTTTTTTGGTTGAGCAGAGATTATTCAAGTGGTTGCCATTATCATTTGAGCATTGGCTTTTGTTAGTGGGAAGTTGTCCAGATGGTATGTCCATCTTGGTGTACTTTTTGATTAATGGCATATTTAGCATAAGCAAGCCATCCTTTTCTATATGCTTAGCATAGATGGTTGGAAGGAACTACTTGTGCTAAGTGGTAGGCTTTGGTCACTGCTCTATAGGTGCAATATCTTATTAGCAGGCAGATATTCCCTCTAGTCTTATACTGGTCACTTTTGAATTTAAAAGTGAGCCTTGCAAGAGAAAGAAGTATCAGTCTAGTATCATACCATTAATTTAGTAAGTATATTAAAATGGACTGGAAGCAATGGAGTTTAATTGTGGGGATATTATCACTGGATAAACTTAATTCTGGCATTGGTGAAGCAATAACTTTGAAGCAACTTTTGATATATATCCTTTGGCTGGAGGTAGTTCAAAATCCAGGAAAGTATGAGATCATAGTAGGATGAGCTTAAATCATTATAGATAGGTATTGTATTGTATAATATAAATAATAAAATCAACTAAATTTGATACAATGAATAATTATAGATAGCAATCAGTAAATTTAGCATAGATTGTCCAATAAAATCAACTAAAGTTAATAAAATAATTTATTGTAAATGGCAATCAGTAAATTTACCATAGATGAACTAATAAAATTAACAAATTCAATGAAATGAATTTATTAGTATAGTTGGTTTTGAGATACTATATGTATTATATATTTTAAATTTTTAGATTTTATTCAAGGTGGGCTGACTTGGGGATGATATTGTACCAATCAAGGGGATTCAAATTAATGGGAGAGGAGGATAAAACTCAGAAAACCTCTGTGTAGCATATGATAGGCCAGGAACTCCATGAATTGCCTTGTTATTTGCTATCTTGGTTTGGGGCATTGGTGCGCAATGCCAACACAGTCATAGTCATCCCCTACCCAAAGTTCATGTACTAGAATTGAACTTGGGGAGGCAGTGGTAGTAAGCCCATATTCTACCACTGGGGTATCCTCCCCTATATATAATATATATTTTGTAAATTTTATTCGAGGTGGGCCGACCTGGGGACGATACCGCACAGTATATGTAATA